>JANVCG010029117.1:0-25521 GCA_025505365.1 Haliclystus inabai | reverse complement strand
ATAATAATAATAATAATAATAATAATAATAATAATAATAATAATAATAATAATAATAATATTAACATTTCTGGAGCGCATATTCATTTTTGTTTTATGCGCTTGAAAAATTACTTGGACGTGTGTGTTAGCTAACACTAGGCATTTGTAGCAAGTTGAAAATGAAAAAAAGAATGGAGATTATGTAAATAGAGATTCTGAAAAGGTATTTTGGTTACCATGGTTAACAATTACATTCCATGTAAATGCAGATAATACAGTGACTGCAAATGATTACCATAGACAATTATATGTATAAGATGATGTAAATGTTTTTACATGCAAAGCAAAACCTTTTAATAGTTAAAGTTAGGGAGAGCGAAGCTGGATCTGCCCTACAAAAAGTGGTAGATTCCAAATGATAGCGAAAGCATATACTGCACGGAAATCGGCTTCAGTAGGCTAATATAAAAAGTGGCTGAACTCACCTGTTACTCTCTAAAGAAGCATATTTTTCAATCGAAAATGCCTTGATTTGAGCGGAAAAATTTGCTTTGAAGGAGAGAGGGGGGTGTCACTACCTCCCACACCCCTCTATCTAAGTTACAGCCTTGCTTATATGATTTACACTTTTATATAAGATTCACTAACCTTATGATAAGAATCCCTTCGTGCAATTTTCTTGCTCTTTCGCGTAGAGCATGTGTTCCATGGAACTTATTCAAATTCCCCTATTGGCAAAGGAAAATGCATTAGTACAGACAAATTCAAAAGGTTATAAAACAAATGAGAAATGTCTAGATCTACATGATTCTTGCAATCATACAGATCGTCACAAAAATGATAATTGTCAAGAAGATAACTTGGATCATAGCAAACTTGTATTGACGTAAAATTGATTGACCAGTTTCAAGACAAAAGATAATTTGCTAAAGTGTCGTACTTGGACCGCAAAGGGTATCTCTTCCATTATAGAATCATTTCACTATCAAATAAAGTAGGCCTATTGCATTATCTTCAGTTACAAAACAGGAGAAAGCTGACATATATTTACTAAAATCTCCACAACAATAGTCATTTTTGACTCACGGTTACAGTAGCATGATCATAAGTCTATGCTACTACTAGCAAAAGGCTTTTCTCAACTCTGCCAACGTCACTTCCATCAGCACATTTTGTTGAGTCTTTGAGTCTCGCCGTTACCGCTGCTCTTGTTATTATACTGACTCACTTCATAACGCTAAATATCATATCGTACTTATATAGTTGTTTCGTTAAATGGGGCATGTTTTGCTTTCAGTCACATGTGGAGAAAATGTTTAATAAATGTTCAACTTATTCTAAAATATATATTATTTGCTATTCCCTATTCTTCTCATATTATTAATTTTCTCAACACTCTATTCAACATGCCATAATAGGAAGACAACTCAACCTAAAGTACAGTGTCAAAAATCGTCATATTCAAACCTGATGTATGAATGAAATGATGGTATGATACCGTATGAAGTTGATCATTCTTGGGATCATTCTACGCTAATGGATTGAACTTACTTGATCGGGAGTCCAATCAGGAGGATAGTATTTGTTTACGCCTTTTCTTTCACCCTACAAATTAAATTGAAAGTTGGATTAAAAATTTCAGGATAATCATAATGGGAGGTTGGGTAGAAAGTCACACCGTGATTGTGCATATCACCATTGCAAGTAAAATACCTATTGACGTTGCATATATATCCTCATTTTACACCCCAGGATTTATGCAGAAATGTAGCCTTGACCTAGACCGGTATAGCAAGGGAAAGGCGTAGACTGGACTTATTTCAGAAGAACAGAAGTGCACGATAAAAGAGAGATTATTCCTTTACTATATCCATATAGACGGATGACAATTTCTCAAGACCTCATCATAAATTCAATATGAATGAAAAACAGATGATACAATATTAGATTTAAAGATAATCCCGTTCCCTTGCTTTGAGGGCGTCTAGATTTAACAGGAGAGTAGGGAAGGTAACATTGGTCACTGGAGACTGCGACTTTAACAGCAAGACTGATAATAACCAGTGATAATCAATCATTAGGCATAAGTTAGGAGGCTCTACGCCAATTTCTCATGCGATGGAAACAAACATTACACTCTCTATGAACCAAAATACTACGTAACTGTCATCATATTATCAACTTACCATTGCAAATGTATTGGTTTTTAGTTCATATGAATGAAAACACTGCTTTTTTGATAACAGTCAACAAAAACGAAACGTCGAATTCTACAAACGAAAATAAGAAGAAATCTACCATCTTGGAGGTTATATTGTAGAGAGGCTATTGCACTATGGCAGATTTTGTATCAAAAATTAAGTCAACAAAATTGACCGTTTGGAAGGCAAGCTACGGGAAGGCGAAACTCATTCTTCAACGATGATCGGTGAGATTCTATTTATATCTAGAAGTTAAAACTATTACCCGACTTTAAAGTTATCTATTGCTGAACCTCAAGCTCTGAAGTCAATAGTCTAGCACTTGGCAGGTTGTAAATAATGATTGTAAATCCCTACCCATTGATAGCCATCAGTCAAACTTGCTTTATCTCTAACTTTCCGGCTATTATACTTATGCCTGCCATCCTTATTTCTTTATCATTCACCCAAATATAATTGATAAATATCAATCACCTCTTACCTACATTTCTTTTAAAGCATTTCGAATTCAGTGCAACTCAACTCAGAAATAAGTTAGTCTTGAGGTTGCGAGTAATACTATATTACTGTCTAAGCGGAAGTGTCACATGTTGGCAAAGCACATCTGTTGCCTAGTCCAGATTAAATAGGATGCAAAGTTTGTTATCAATAGCACATTTTTCTCGAAATTCTGCTTGCCTTGAGGAAAATTGTGAGGGGTTTTGCGCTTTTAAAAATTGTGCAGCTGGAATCTTACTCACAAATATCCTCATTCCAAATCAGGAACATATCCCTCCATTTCCAATAATGCAAAAACAATAGGCCTTACATTTGCACAGGGAAGTTATCCTTGAGTTTTTTTAATATTGCAATCTCAAAATGTGTCAATGTTTCTAGGTGTGAGACAGTTAACCGGTTAACCATTTGTTATTGTTACAACCGGTTGTTTTTTCACCTTTCAGTTAACTGCTAAAATTAGTAACAAAATGCTGAAACAATTAATTTTCAAGAAAATAATCAATTCTTTAATATTTTGTTATTTTGAGGACAAAATTTTGCAAAAAACTTTAGTATTTAAGATTCAAAATCAAAACATCAACAAACTTGACGGTGTTTTTGCTTGTTAAAGTCATCAGGAGACATCCCCTCATTTATTAACATAACAATAGAAGAATCACGTTACGAGTCATTTGACCCTATTTTTAGTAGCGTTGACATGGTGATTGGCTTTCACAAGGAGTTGTGATGCGTTTGCCACAGTTTTGATAGTGGTTCAGCGCTGATAATTCTTTCTGTTTTCAATGGAAATCATTACAGTATTTTATATATTTAGTAATGTATTATTTTAGAAGAAAATAAATTTCACACAATGCAGAAACAATTTACAAACAAGACTTTAAACTTTCCGTAATTTAAATTCATATTTTCTATTGTTCTATTGTTTTCTTCGGTTAATCGGTTGTCCTCCGGTTTTTTCAACGGTTAACCGATAGCAAAAATGTCACCTCTGTCCCACCCCTAAATGTTTCAAATTCCTCTAATATGATCATTTTCAATATTTTGTAGCAATATAAATTCACCTTTATTCTTTATAAACAGGTGGCTGATCTATCTACTGTATGACCTTTATACACATGTTTCGATTTATGATTTAATTTTATGCTGTCTGTTTTATTTGCAGATTGTTAAATTATTCCATTTGTATCTTGGAGCAAAGCAATGGACCAATTCTTCGATAGGACGATTTAACTACCCAACTTGATCCAAAATGAATAAATCACAACAGAATACCGTTGCGTTATTATCAACAAGTGTAGCTACGGCAACTGCTTTGTATATCGCATGGAGATCATATAAATCTAAAATCAAAAGAGAAGGCACTAATGTCTTGCAAGATATGACAGAATTAGTTGATCAGATATCAATGGAAGATTTAAATATTTTAGCTAATTCAAACAGTTCAAGTTTAAAACGAAGCGCAGAGCAGGTATTGTTAGATCGTGCATCAAAGAAATGGTATTTAAATTTTTTATATGAAAAATGTATGGAAGATGATTTAATGGAAGTACGGAAAGCAATATCTGTGTTAGGTATTTTATGTAAACATCCTAATTTAAAAATACGCATTGCAGTAACGCATGGGATCGATTACATCTCGAAAGCATTATGGAAATTAACAGGATCAAATTACGTCAAATTTTCACATCAATTTGAAACATGTCAGCATACAGAAAAGATATTTACATGTGGCATTGTTGCATTATTCGATTTAGTTTATGATAACGATAAACGCGTGGAGCATTTTTTTGCCTGCTCTCGTGATTTTACAAGTTTCATCTTATTTGAAATGATTAAAGATGATTCTCGTCATGTTTCATCAACGGCAAAACGATGGGCTCTATTCATCATTTATCAACTATTTCAATGTAGTACAATTAAACAAGAATTACTTGGTATTGGGATTATATCACATGTTGCAAAGTGCTTTCTTATTACTCTCGGGGATACATGGCAATCAAATATTTGCTTACAAATGTTAGTTATTTATGCAAATAAAAATCCATTTTCTGAGGTAGATTTTCTCAATGAAATGGCACAATGTGGTATTCTGCCGTCAGTGATTGGTTGCATGCAATCAGATGATCCCGAAGTAATCTATTGGGCAACAGGGCTCGTTCATGAGTTCTGTGCTAAAGATTTATTCAAACAGGCAATATCTAAAATGCCACGTATTGTTCGAACGTTATTTGATGTTCTATCTCGAAGTGAAGCGTGTGATCAGAAAATTGTACTACGAATATTTATTTTCTTGTCTCGTGATAATGAAGGGTTTTTCAAACGATTGATGACATTTAATCCATTGATTAAACAACTGCCGGTTTATTTATTATCTGGAAATGCTGGAGTTGTTCACTGGACACTTGTTTTGATACACGATGCTGTTGCATCAGGTGAGTTTTTTATCATCATCATCATCATTTATTCAGAAAACCTGATAAGTTATCATAAAATTTTTTTCATGAATGATTTATATGGCTTATGTATACAGTAACAAACACAAAGTTTACACACAACAATGAAAGTTAACTAGTTTAATATAGCATGTTTTCTCAATTCAATTATTTTTCTAACCTAACAAACTAATAAAAGGGATTTCACTCTCAAGGTGCCTGGAAACTGTCCACTTTTCTCTAGGCTATTTTCATCGGATTTGATGGTGGCAATCTCAAAGTCTTTAACTTACAAGTTCTGAATGGTGCCTGGAAATTGCTAAGGATTCCCAAGAACATTAATTAGGAATGTTTAATGGAGTATGATTACAGTTAAAAATCTCAGTAACCAATAGAAATTTGGTATCCAAATACTGAACAGAATTGTTACAACTTATTAAAATCAAGTGGAAAATAATTCTCCGGTGTGACCATAAAAACCTAATATGACTTCTTAATTAAGAAACTTGAAACTGTGAGTTTTTGATCTAAAGCGAGGTTGGAAAACTATGTACATCCTTCATAATTCAAGCTGGGTGTGGATTCATAATCTATATTTGTGAAATTAGTTTTTGTGTATTAGTGTACTTGAGAAACTGGATATCATTTCATTGTTCTGACAAAGCAGAAAATTTAAGTAGAGAAAGCTTCATTACAACGTTTTAAACCATTGCATTCTAAATTCTTTCGGATATGTTGCTATAGGAAATTATGAGTTGTTAGAAATGAAATTAATTATTCGTACACTTGAGCTCCATGCATAATGAATAATTCATACTCATACTTGACATACCAAACTGTTTTGTTTTATAATAATAATAATAATAATATTAAATTTATATTATAATTTATAATATTATATTAAATTTATCAACATAGACCAGCAAGCTGCTACTGAATTACTCGATCAAGAAAGCAGAATTCTCCATTCGCTACTCAGATTGGATTTCTCAGATGATTCGAATAAAGAACAGCTACTTGCTGAAACAATCGGAATTCTGTGTTCTTGTGGTTAGTGATATTATGTTGATACTGTAACTGATAACATTCCTGAATGTGAATCAGCTGTTCTGCAATTTAGATGAGGTGTTTGTGAAATTTAACACATGTGTTCAGATTCTAAGTAACAGGCTAGATGTCAATGATCATACTCAATTTTATATGTTGCTTGCAAAAATAATCTGAAGTCAATAGAATCAGAACAGATTCATTTCTTACTTTCATAAAATGTCAAAATCAGATCATTTTTTTAATCAACTGGAAAGGATTCGCATTGGATTTGGTTTGAATTTTAAGTAGCTATGTGGTATTTTGAATTGCCTAACCAACTACAGTGAAACCTGTATAAAACGGCCAGCTGAGAGAGGCAGATAAGTTGACCACTATGTACAGGTGGCATCTTTATAGAGGTGACCGCTAAAGCAGGCTTGACTGTACTGTATTTATGGTTTGATTTTTCTTCTGTGACCACCAATGTATATTTATTTTATTACCATTGATATGCACCTGCTTCATTATACCGTAAAATTTGTAGGCTGATTTAGAAAATAAAATTCTTCAAGATTCTTTAAGGATAATTAAATTTAAAATGATTTTTATGTGAAAAAACTGTTTGTGCAATATTTCTTGTTTATAAAATTAAGTTTAGGTTTATAAATATAGCTGAATGTTAATTATCGATTATTATTTTCTTTTTACTAGAAATGCATCTTGATTTGATAGTGAGCAGTGGTGCAATAAAAAAGATTCTTTCTTATGCTAAATCTGAAAATCAAGAGATACAATTCTGGGCATCAGAGATGCTTTTAAATTTAGCCATGGCATCAGATAGCGTCAAGTATCATATAATCTATGGTGGTGGCATCAAGATATTGCTTGATTTTGCACTTGCTGAAATTCAAAGCCCACCTATTTCAAAACAGGCAGCAAAAACGCTCGTTATGCTTGGACTAACAGGTGATGATAAGTATTTACATAAACGTATACTGGTAGATCATTATTTTTAGTCGTATTGGAACGGTGATTGCAAAATTATAAATTATGATAGGGTTTACAAAAATGCAAGGTATTGTGAATTCAATGGAATCTGTGTTGACAATTGGCTGCTCTGTAGGATGATTTTCATACGCAGGTTCCATTGTATAATAATGACTACAGTTGAACAAAAATGTGGAACTTGACAAAACTCATTAGTTGTCAAATAAATTCATCAGGAAAACGTGCAAATATTTTTTGTTAGGTGTGCTATGTAAGTTAATTTCAAGTTTTTTCATTTAAATAAATTCACTACTTTTTTACAGATACAAAGTTAAGCATGACACTTCGATCTGGCAAAGACAGTAACATCATCGTTAATCAAAAGGAACAAAGTGCTTGTTCAAAAGGAATCAATTTTACAATTTTGAATCTAACATCATTTACATTTTCTCGTTGTAAAGTTTATGATCTTACATCAAATAATTGTAATATTGGTGAACTTATTCATAACTTGATCAGCTCCAATAAATCCGACAATGTCATCTTTTTAACATGCCAAGGCTTTATGAATAAATACATTCCAGGTAAGTCCATCTCTACGTTATTAGTTGCAGTATTTGTGAACCCTAAATGGAAAAGTTGACAATATAATTGCGTTTCTATCACCATTATGGTACTGTTTTTGAATTCACAGTGATGCAAGTTTATGTACTGCTTTTCTGCCTTCTGAGTTGTTTGTGTAAATATTATAGAAGGCTATTTTCAAATTGAAACCGTTTTCACTAAAATGATAGTGTTGTCTTTCTAATAAAAGGGATGTGATCTAGATATTTCTAAAAAGGTACGTTTTTTTTACAAATTTTTGTAGATGATTTGAAAGCAGTTTTGTCTGGTGTTGGTTTCCGTGAATATGATTATCCTGAAAATGGGACATGGGCATTGATGTCAATGAAAAACTATTCCATGTTTCAATTTCAAGTGGATGAAGATTCAGTTGTGGAACAAAGACTCTGTCTTAGTAAGTAGATTTCAACTTTAAATAAAGTGTAGAATGGATTCAAACCTGTTATAATGGTCACCTCTATAAAACAGCCACCTGTCTATAATGGCCACTCTTGCAATGTCTGAAACAGTATTTTTATTGAATCAACCCTGTATATAAAGATCACCTGTACATAGTGGTCAATTTATCTGCCTCTCTCTGCTGGCCGTTATATACAGGTTTCATTTTAGTAAAACTTATAGAACACAGGTTGACCCTATAGAGAGGTACTTCACATTGTGGCAACTATCAGTAGTTTTCATTTAATGTAACCTGTGTATAAAGGTCACCTCTGTAGATTTGTCAATATTCCTCTACCTTGCAGCTGACCATTATACTAAAAGCCAGTATCTGTTCTGGAAAAGTACAAAATATCAACATGTTAATTTCTTTCTCCTCACAGGTAGCCTTGTAAATCTGGTTATCAAACACAGTCTTCTTATTCCTGTTGTTGATATTTTAACCTGTATACCTGCATCAAGAAACATCAGTCGTGTTAGTGAGCTAGATTTGATAGGAATTCTGGGTAGACACAAGTACCATGTCAGAGGTAAGAAAATCAATTCAAACTTTGTAGTGGAATTTGTGCAACAGAGGCTGAATTAAAGAGTGACTCAAACTGAAAATAACGGGGCAGATTTAGAAATTTTAGAGGTGGTTCAGGAAAGGCGTGACAGGTGTTTGTCTCTTAAAGGGGCCTTTTTCATTGAAATTGAGAGGTGAGGTGAAATAAATAAAAAATTAACAAAAACTGATGTTACAGCCAATGATCTAATTGCAAATAAGAAAGGATCATGTTGCAATTTATGTTAAAGCACAAAATGTGTTAATTGATAATTAGCCTACATAAAACATAAACAAAAAGTGTACTGCCATGAGAATACAATATTTACCATTTGATTATATGTTTTGGCAAAACAAAGGTCATTAACCTTGAACAAAAATCGAGCAAACAAAGAAAAGAAAATCAAATCCACAGTCTTGCAAAAGTAGCACAACAGCATCTGAATTTGGTCGTCTGTCATTCAGCACATGAAGGAATACCACAATCCAAGTTTTCAGCAAAGGAACGTAGCTATAGAAGTACAAATGATACATACAGAAAGTTGTCATTTGCCTCTTATCCGTCAACAAACGAGCAGAAATGAGTATCGTAATTTTTTTACCAATTCCAGCAAGTAAGCAAATCTGGTGGTATATTAAAGTCAGTCTTATTGCGAGAATCAGATAATTGTACATTAGCACAGTCGTGAGCTTATGATGCTTCCCGGCCGTGATTCTTGAAAGATTATGACGTTATCATTAAGGAAACTTTAGGTGGTTCAATTGCTCTTTTTGAACCCCTTTGGATCTGTCCCTGGAAAATAAACACTACAGATTATAATTAAGTGCAAACCACAAGCTAAATTTGAAAGCAATTTTAATCATTTTAGATGCTGCAGAATGTTTAAGAAACTATCGAATGGTATAGTGTGATCTGAATCTTTCCAAAGCGAGCCACGAATGCAAGTTGTATATCATACCATGTTTTTACCCAAATTGTCTATATGCCTCATGTAGCAAATCAATACACAGACAATACTTGTTCACAATCTGTTCTCCAACCAATACCAAAACTAACTAAGCCACAACAATGTAAATGCTCATATTTAAACTAAAATTTACGATTACATCAGAATATCTAAATTATATCATTTATCAAAATAACAATCAAACTATCTATTCAGCATATCTTTGTTTAACAAATACATCATGTTGTAGTAAGCATTGCATTACGAACTATCAAAAATTACGTCATGTTGACGCAAGCAAAATCTGTTAATAAAATGACATCATTACGAAAGCGAGGCGGATAAAACATGACTAACATGTAGTCAAAACAACAAGATGCCTACTTCCAACACCTCAGTCAAGGCATTTATCCCCTTGCAGATGACAGGTGTAAGTTACTATGAGTTCTATTTGATGATATTTTTTCATTTTCAGTAATGGCTTCTGTTCCGGGTTTTCTTGATTATCTAACCGAACTGATCTGGATATTTACGTGTATTGAACCTGGAGAGCTCGTTGATTTTTCTATTGGGCGGTTTGTAAGTACCCACCCTCTGCCACTTGCCCATTGCATTGGTGCATTGAAAATTTTTCATGCGATCAGTATGTGTCAGCAAACAAGAATGTCACTTGCAAATAGTAACGTCATAGCTTGTCTGGTATCAGCATTATTATCTGTAACAGCTATATACCTCACTGCAATGTGTCGCAAACGTAAACCTATGGAATCAGAAACGATTGAAGTTAGTGGAGCAAGCCCAAAACTCAAGCAAAGATCAGCTACATGTTCTCAAATGTATGAAAAGTCAGTATCGACAAGTTCAATACATCAGCGTCCATCAAGTTCAATTACATCAACAGATGGCGAAGATTTTACAGACAATGATGAAGCATCTGAGTTAGAAGATGATTTATTTAATTTACCATCATCTGTGCCACCATTTAGTAGTAACCTCGATTCAATGCCATCTAGACGTACTATACAGAGACCAATTTCTAGAAGTTTTAGTGAATCATCTCAGAGAGCTAAATCTCCTCAGAAGGATATCGCATCTCATTTTGAAGATATAAGTGACGTTTTGTCCAATATCATTAGTTACACAATTATGACAATTTACCATGTCATATGTGATGAAAATGAGATTGATGATGAACTCGAGGCTGTGATACGTGAATCTGGATTACTTCAACTTGCTTGGTGTCTATTACTAACAAGGAATAAGAGCTGGAAAATTGGTATTACTGTCTCAAAATTACTAGCACAATTTTCTATTGATGAACAGCAAGGGTGTTTTGACTGTGAGTACACTAAAATATTGCAAATTTAATTGGAGCTTCCCTGGATATATAATGAAATGCACTAATGATTATTCATCGTATTATTACATTTTCATTATTGGAAAGAATGTTTGTGATGGTTTTGTTTGTGTTTTTGAATTACAGATTCAAATGATGTTTATTTAAAGAAGATGTCCCCTGGTGCAATTCTGAGTGTGGATTTACTACGTGTTGCAAATGGGGCTTGGACGTTTGAAAGCGTTCAAGCAAGTATATCTGTCTCTGCCGAAGACTACCCAAATGTGCTTGGCTGGTACTATGAAATTAAAATTGGCACAGATGGCATCATGCAAATAGGTATGGAAAAAATATTATCCAGGCCATCTTGCAAGGTTACAAGCCTTATTGGTATCAGATTAAATATGCCCTGAAGGTAACCTCAGCCCAAAGTTTATCTGGAGTACAAATTGATATGGTAGGTGGTATTGTCCAGAGGGCAATACACCAGTGGTACATTGCTTCATCTTGATGCTAATGCAATTCTAAAATGAAATCTGTAGGAATTGGTCTGCATTGTTTCTTAGCTTAGATGGTTGGACCTGATTTGTAATGGGTGCCATACGAGGGTTTACACACATCACCTGTATTCATAGCTCAAGACGTATGGGGCTACCACATACTTGCCATGTCTATGTGTATGTTTGCTAAGTGAAAACATCTTTGGTGACATGTGTGAAGCAGTAAGAAATCACAAGCTACAAGCGAGTAATATTTAGCTTCCCAAAATTCCCGAAGCTCTTTCTTGTTTAGGAAACCTGGATACAAACATGAGTAAACGTTTTGTAACCCTTTGTAATATCAAAAATAGTACGATGTTTTACTTTAAGATTTTATGCTTTCTCTGTTGACCAATGAGATTTGGAAACATTTGTGATATTTTAGAATTGTATTTCATTAAGATTACCTAGTGGTTTCTTATCATTTTGAAAACAGACATCAATATACTGTGAACCCTCTGTATAACAGCCGGCTATACCAGCTGTGAGAATGAAAAATAATGACCACTATATAGAGGTGACCCTTGTGTACAGATTGGATGCAATGAAAGTTGAAGATTTGTCAGAACATGAAGTGACTGTTATAGACATGGCTGCTCTTCAGAGTGACCTTTATACACAGGTTTTACTGTACAATGATATTGAGTATCCCAGTTTCAGTAATTGAGATAGAGTAATCACATCGTCACAAGCTAAAGACCTTCCGTTGTCACATGAGCACTCTTTGACACCACATACCTCCACTGAATTTGATGATGTTGTATTACCATATTTGCTCCTAGGATGGTCAAACGATTCTTGTAAATATTGCAATACAAAAGGTATAGGTATCGGTGATAATAGTAACTCAATTGGTTTTGATGGAGCAAGAGAGAAAGTATGGAATGGTCCACCTGGTAAAGCAAATAGTGAAAAAGACTATGGGAAGTAAGTCATTTATACCAAATCATCTAACGCAGGGGGACAGATCAATTGATTAACCGGGAAAGGTGTCACGAAGATTTTAGGCAAACATGGGAAAATTTTACCCCAAAATGCAAGAAGATAACAAGAAAATTTTGTCCAACAAATTCCAAAAATTTTTAAGCCTTGAGAATTCTGGGTGAGCTTGTTGGATTCAGGATTCCCCACTCTTGGGGAAAATGAACCCGGAAATTCACCAAGATTTCCTTACTCACATTTCACCTCCTCTGTCAGACCTAGTCAAGCCAAGATTACACTGTATAGCCACGCCCATAGGTTATCAGGCAATGGGTGTTGGTTTAGAAAGTAGGCATATCCCAATGATCTCTATAGTCAAATTGGTTTTATTATAGATAAAAGAATAATTGTAACAAGTATTTTACATGACCGAATTGTTAGAAATGCTAAGACGAATATTGATAGATTTCATGGTGCTGTATTTGATGCCAGCAAAGGAATTTGTTTGTGTAAAACCCAATTTCTCTTCAAAACAAAGTATTTGATTGAATAAGATCCTGTCGCCCAAACCTTCTACTGTTAACTGTGATGATCTATGTCTTGTCATCGTGGTTCTGCTTTTTTAATTAGGACATGGTCGTCTGGAGATGTCGTTAGCTGTTTGCTTACAATAAATGGTGAATGCTCATTTTGGTTAAATGGAGTCGACCTTGGTGTTGCTATTAGTAACTTGGATATGTCACGAAAGTGGTTTCCTGCTGTCTCGCTTTCGTTAGATCAACAGTGTGATTGTAATTTTGGGAAGACGAAATTAACGTAAGTTGTGTAATGAAATGTCTCCAAAGATTCACCTCTAAAGATGCAAGTAACTTTTTTGAGCGATAGCAGATCTTTTCAAATGCCAGTGGAGTAGATATACCCAGTAGAAATTGCCATGATTACTCTTTGAGTCCCTTGGTTCTGCACTTAAATCTCAATTCTCAAAAAGTAAAATTAGATATTGTGAATATATTACAGATCCTTCCTGTACTCAAACAGAGGCTGTCAAGAGAGACTTTGAATTTACCTCCTGTAGTATTCTAAAAGCCGAGCTTTATGGTGCTGTGTGAGTCATCATTTGATTGCATAGGCTCGCGAATATATCAAGTAATTTTAGCCCAATTGCATTCTGCAACTGGTTTTTATCTCTTTCAATTTGAAGGTATCAACCACCAACAGGATTCTTGTCAATCCACGATGCTTATCAACAGAAAATAAGTCAAACGGAACAACAGGTGACACGCTCGGCATCACGTGATCGTGCGTCTTCATTTCTTGGAAGTGCGTCATCGTCATCTTCTACGTCGTGTGATGTGATTGCCCCTCTACCGCGTACCGTTCGCTCAAACAGTGTACCGGTTCGTCGTGATACTATTAGTATCCGTCGCTCCAGACATTCTGTTGTTACACCATCAGAGTATTACCTTCATTTTCAAGGCATGTTTTTTATTGTTAGACTTTTTCTAACTTCTACAAATCGACCTTGCGTTGGTTTATAAAAGAGTCTGAAAAGCTTATAAGATTTCGAGGAAAGATAGTGTTAAGATTTCTGCTAAATGAAGTAGGTATTTTAACTTGTTTGGCGAGCATGCGTAGATTTGTTGCTCTCTCTCTACATATATTATCAAATGCAAACTTGCCTTACCTGAGATCAATGTCAAGCCACGATGATAGAGTATGTGCATAGCATCAACAGTTGAAGAGAAAAGCTTTCCTAACCACGTTCAGTTAATTACTTGCAATGCAAATTTTTTTTTTTGATCATTTTCCTTTTAAAATATGATATCAACTTATTGGTTTCTGAGGATTTACACTTATTGTGTAATTGAAGCAGCCATTCCTTGTAATTTCTTTCATTTTCAGTCCCGTTTGTAACATAAAGAGTATCATTAACATTGCCTTTCTGAAATTGATTTTATTGAAAGTTCAAAAGCTCAAAATGTTTAGGCGCATACATTTGTTTGAAACTTATGCAGTTAGCAGATTACAATTTGAAGACCGAAATAGTAAATTTTAATGAGTGTTCTGCTTTTTCCTCCTCGTTGAACACATTCTGAACATTTCCTCTTCCTTTTGTTTCTAGACGAGGATTCAACTAACTATCCGATCTTGTACTATGAGATCAAAATAGAAAGAAATGGATATCCAGATTTAAAGATCGGATTTCAATCTATATGTTCGGGAAATTTAGTTACGTGTCATTTATCACAAATGAATGTTGAGTTACCAACTTCGGATAACAAGAAAACGATTACTATGAAAGTGAAAAATGTTTTAGGTTGTGGATTGAATTTAAATAATTCTGAAATGTTTTTCACAGTTGATGGTGTTGTTGCAAGTCAGAATATCCCTTTTGAGAATGATGGTAAAGCTTCAAGTATCGTAAATGCATTTCCTTATTTTAGTGATAATATTTTGAATGTTAATTTTGGTGAATTCGATTTTCAATACCATAAACGGAATAGCAGGCAAGGAAAATTACGGAGTGCCCGTGGTTTGTATGAAGGTGTTTTGAAAATGGAGACACCCGAAGAATAGCAGAATTAAACTACATGGATCGGCAATATTAGATTTCGCTTATCTGAAGCAATTGTTGCCCACCGATGTGTAAAAATGTATCATCATTGACTTTGATTAAGTGTTGAGCAAATGTGGGTACAAGGATAAAATGGAGCTTGATATTTAGTTGTAAAAGTCTCTCCTTCCCAAAAGGGAGGTGGAGAGAATATTACTGGACCAAGTTTGACAACCATTCTGAATTTGGCTCAATTTAGTGGATACTCAACTTTGTTGGAGTTAAAAACGAATTGATAAAAGTTCTAAAAAATTAACATTTCTTTCTGAAAACGGATCATTAAATTCGAAAGGCTTAAATAAATCAAACAATTTCGATTGTAAGGTGTAGTTAACAGCATGTATATTTATGTATATATATCATACAACAGATAAATTATATTATAATTATACAAATCAAAAAGTTGATTTTATATAACAATATGAACAATATGTTTAATAATTAATGAATTGAAGTAAAATCAATTTGATTTACAAATCATCATTAATTTGTTTTGTTTTTCTTGTGTGTTAAGTTTAAAATTGTTTCTTTTTGTAATAAACATCTACATGTATAATTATACAACTAATAAACCTCATTTTTTGCAACGTGATGTTTTCTAAGTTGAGATATTATTTTCATCTGTTACAAAGAACAGAACTGTAATAGATTTTGTTTGCGATAAAACCATCGTTTTTCAAAACATAATTTGAACTTTGAGCATTTGTTTTTCGTCTGCAACCTTGTATGAAACGCTTGGGACATTGGATGCCAGAATGGGAACAACTGATCTTCCCAAAAAGCAACTGAAGCAAACGGTGCCACGACAATATACATATACTTTCATGATAAAATGTAGTTTCATCTTTTATGTTCATGATAAAGTTGATTTGCTTCAACTTGGACGATATTCCTGTTTTACAGGAGGGCCGTTGTTATTTGATTGCGGTGGACTCCGTTTTCGGCTCAACTGGTCTGTTAGGAGTGTCCTGTCACCGCTGTTATCTGTTGGGTAAAAACAAGACAGTTAGCCAAAGAGAACGCTTTATTCCGTGAAAGAGAACTTGAACACGTGAAATAGAAAACGTTGAAAGATTTTAAGAGCACGCGGGCATTACTGTAATACAAGCAAAGAGCTGAGTAGAAATGAAATTGCTAGAATGAACTGTGAAAGTCGAAACACTTGTAAATCAGTTTACACTCCAAACGTAGAAATTGTAACGGAAACTTTATAAGCTTATAAACTCACAATTGAGTACAGTGTGTCAGACGAAAGAAGCAAAAATGTTTATCTTACCTGATAAAGCTCCAGGACTAGTTGCGTTTGAATTACACTGTCCTGGACTATTCGAAGCTATGTTTGGGCGTGGGAAATCAGCTAAATTACGACCAGTATCTGAGGCATCGTCAGAAAATGCAGTTGACATCGTTCCAAATGAACCCATACCAACAAACTAAACAATTAAAATATATATTTAAGAAAATTAATGGTTTCAATCACAAAATTCTACAAAGAAGATGATAAACAGTATCGTTTGATCGGGGTTGCATGATACCAAAATATTATAACTAGAACCAAAATAGTCCAACTCGAAACCTTAATTTTGTCGATTTTAAAGAGGCTAATACTTATCTTTCTTCAAAACTGGTCTAAAAATAGTAACAATCGAACGCTAATTTCGCTACTTCTTCAACCTCAGCCCATAGCAAAAGTGATGATGTTACGGTAAATGCTTCATCACAAGTAATGATTCTAGAACCTTTGTATTGGTTTTATGAAATAATTATTCATACAATGATGTTCTTCTTGATTCGAGGATGTTGAACCTGGTTTATTTGCTCGATTTTTATGAAGGTAAGATAAAGTATTAGCATCTTTAAAATCTACAAAATCAAGGTTTTGAGTTAGACTATCTTGGTTCTAATTATAATATCTTGATAAAACTAGCAGTTAGACAGGAGCATGATTGATCTATTACAGTATGTGGCCTATTGATAGATTGAATGCTTCATGGACAAAACATGAACTTTCATGAGTACACTTTGTATAAGAATATGCCTTTATGAGACATGCACTTGGTCGCATTGAGCAGCTTCTTTGCTTATTTTACTGTTGACAGTGCAAAGGGTTACATTTTCTGATTCCGTGAATTAAACACTCCTTACCTCGGCCATGACAGCCAGCGGCGATTTGCCAGTTGCCAAGGCAACTTTATGTTCGACAAGATAGAACATGTATTCATCGTATAACAATCGGATTAGATGAAAGGATCCGAAACTAGCAGCACTGCGTAATGTCAAGTCACGGATAACCAATGAGCTGTAGAACGACCATTTTAATAAGAATTGACGAGCAACCTTAGGAAACGTTTCTTTGCCGGCATGTGGCTCGAGGATCCCTGTGACGACTTTATCAAGCCATTTTGACCATTGCTCGAGTGTTTGCTGTGTAAAAACAGAGAAGAAAATTTACAAAATTACTACTTGAATAGTACTTCAACATGTCTATAGTTGAAATCATTGGCTCGAATATGTTGCATTACTGCATATCGAATATTTTACGCGGGAGTTAACAGAAAAGAGGTAACTATCGTAAACCTGGTTATCACGACCAGCTATAAGGGAATCTTGACAACTATAGGTGTCCTCTATACGCAGGTTAAAATCAATAGAAATTTAGTTGTAACAATATGAAATGACCATTGCAGTTAGGTGAGTCCACTTCCACTACAAGGTGGCCTTTTCAAATAAGCTTCATTGTGCAAGGTAACTAATTTAAATGCGTTTATTTTACCTGTTGAGCCAGCGTTAATTTAAAGTCTTCTTCTAGTTTATGAACGTCAGTTTCATCGCATTGGCAAACCCAAGATGCTTGCTCTTGAACGTTATTAAAGTCAACTCGATTTAAATCACTGAGCATTTGATTGATCTGTTGTGAGTTTTGTAGAACCGAACGGGCTGCTTGTGCTAAATGATTCAACGATGTGTAACGGCGGAGTGTTTGTGAGAAGGCACAGATGGCTGACAGCTAGAAATAAAATGAACTAAGCGATAAGGAATACGATCAAATTAGAGACACCACAAGAATCCATGCAAAGCTTTTAACCAGTATACAATAGCCACGACCGTTTGTATCATTTGAGAGTAATGTGCAGCTTTCCTGAAAAGCTTTCCTGGAAAGTTCCAATTTAAGGTCATTTTCACACTGTTTGAAAGAAAATTTTACTCTTCACAACCTATGATTGAATAAATTTGAGAATTCTTAAGTTTGAATTGCCTTTGGGATTTTCCTATTTATGTTGAATCATCATTTTACATCTATCAAACAAGGTGTACAAAACACTACAACTATTGGCGACAAATTATGATATTTTACAGAACGATAATCCTTAATTATTACCTTGACAGTTAACAGATCTTTCGACATTTCTGCTAAACTACTGGCAAGCCAACCTTCGAGCCCTTTGGCAAAATTACGAATTCCCTGCGTGAGCGCACCTGAAAGACACCAAACAATTATTGGATTAGTTGATCTATTGATTGAAGATTTTATACCAATCACGAGAAATCAAAATATTATATTAATCAAACCTTCTATTAACTCATTCAAATTCTTCTTATAAGGATAAAGTCCAATAATTTTTGTTCCGTTTCATTGCGATTTCAGTGTTATAAAATAGTAGTAGTAGTCACAGACAATTGAGTAGTGCATGAACTCGTGCCTTTAAAGACAGAGCCAACGGGAATTTAGCTCTGAACTGAAGAATCAGAAGCGTCAAGGAGTATGAGAGAAATAAAGATAGAGAATAGAAAGGCATTAGGTTCTGCTGTCATTCCAGGACTGAACAGTGGAGTGTTTTATGGAAAGGAAACTTATGAATACAACTAGTTATAGTTTCTCTACAACAAACGTACTCATCAGATAGCCTATCGCCAGACTATCGAATCACGCTGAAGAAGACAGATACTTACTCGGCACGGCACGTAGAACATCTGGGATTAAAACATCAACACACTTTTGATATAGCTGATAATCACATGATTTGATAAATTCATGAACCGGTTTATAACCACTGATAGCCATCAGGACGCTCTTATCGATGTTCTTTGATGGACTGCTGGCCAGGTAACTCGCTAACGCTTCACTAAAAACGAAACAAATGCATAACATCACATTAAATCGTGTATAAAAAGTCAAATATAAACTTATCGTACAGAAAATGCGCTGACAGATGTGGCCAGAGAGACCATTCTGAAAGCTTCGCTAAAAATCGCTTCGACGACCTTTTAGCTACAAGTGTTTGTAAAAATCATTCTTCATTTTTTAACTTGTTGCAGTTGAGTTGTTAAAGGACAGTTATAACTTTCAAGAACCAACGTGTCTACTTGACATTATAATCGAGAAGCAACATACCTCGTTTTCGTTTCACTCGGTGGTGCTTTCCAAAATGCCATCCAATGAGACTCAACGATTGGAAATTGAAGACTGACAATCGTACCAAACAGAGTCTGTTATAAGTAAAAAATTAATTGATAATGAACTTTAACAGGCAAATGCCAGGACAAAATAATGTCTCAAAGTGAGAATAGCATTTAGAACCGAGATATGTGGCCTTTGCTTGAGTGCAAGATTTTCTACGGGAAGAATTAGCCATGTTGACTTCTTAATCGTGATCAGGGTCCCCCGATCAATGTATGGTTAAACCCTGGAGTCTACATTGCATTTAGAGTGCTAACGTTTTTGTGTTACAAGTCATCGAACCTGAATTTGGTATCATTATTCCCATCAATGTTTTCTTCGTTAACATTTTCTCTTTCATTTTACACTGTTTTTGAACTACAAGATGATAGTTAGTCGTAAAGAGTGCTTGCTACTCACTTCACAATGTTCACGATATGCTTGAGCAAAAGATTCAAGATCATTCTCAGTGACGTCATCTGTAAAAATGATATTGAAATGATGTGTAAGAATGAGATGAGAAATGGGAGGAGTTATCATAGAAATGTAGAATAATAACATTTTGAGACTCTTATTAAATTAGATCTAGAGATAGATGCCTCAAATGATAACACAATCTAGACGACAAGTGGAAAATAGAACAACCCATGTTTTTCAATGGTTCTTGCTGGGACGTTGGTATTAATGCCTCTTATCTGGGAGAACTATTGCGCCAGAATTGAGGACAGCATTGACTATTTTCCTGCGTGTACTTTATCGTTGCAAGCATATGTCTAGACTTGTGACAGAATAATCTTTCAAAATACCACATAAAATATCTACAATCTGATTGGTTTGATATCAGTGTTTGGAACTTTTATGACGAAACTTTATTTAGAAGATGTCATAGTCAAATGGGAAAATCTCGAAAATCAGCTACCCGTTGATTTGTTTGTTTCGCTTTGTTTTAAAAATGCGTTACCACACTTTGCAACATTTTTGACATGTCAGCACTCGGAACAGTTCGAATACTCCTTGGAAGCATTGAGAGATGACTCTTAAGCATCCTTCTTGTCTTGAAACAATTATTGTTTTTTAGATATCCTAAACACCTCAAATGAAAGTGCAATTTCATGACGAATGGGCCTACCTGGGAAATCTTCTTCCTCTAAATCAAGCTCTGACCATTCCACAAATGATTGAGTTGTATCCCCTAAATACTGTTGGTGCAATTGAAGTTGTGTGTTTTGACCATAGCCATCGAGAGGGGAGAAATTCGAAGGAGCATTTTCATCATCAATTCGACTGCCTTTGAGACTGGAGTAAAACAGCGTAAATAAAATCAATCAACTTTGAGAACTACAAGAGACCCCCGGAATAGCCTTACAGAAGGAATGCAAGTATCACTAGCAGACGCTCCTTGCTAACATTTCTTCAATTTTCTCCTATTTTAAATACTGGAAACTAAGCCTTGTGTAATCTAGGCACAATTCATCTTACAACAAGACATGGGCGATACCCAGTTAGCCGATGCAATAAAGGGACTGGTTGATATCTGCCGGGACAAACTTGAACGCTTTTATCATTGAACCAGTAAAAACGACTCGCAAATGGTCAATATTGAATGTTAAACAGTGTCACGTGGGGGATTTTAATTCATCTAGCCGACGGGTGCTTTTTTCAAAGTTAAAATCTGTCTAGAGCTTCAAAGCGTGTAGACAATCATTTGCTTTGCTTTCAGATGGGTCAAACTGACGGCAGAACAGAAGAACAGAAGACTGCATCAAATGGTAACACCCCCTTTGGTAATAATGAATGACACGAAATAAAATTATACTAACCGTCTTGGTTGAGTTGGTTGCTGTCTCATCGCCACTTTGATTTCCTCAGTTAACTGAGACAAAGGTGAAGTCGGTTTGACACGAACACCATAATAATGGTACTTGGAATTCCCTCTATTAGAACAAGTCAATCATGTTAACGCAAACAAATAAACATTTGCTAAATAAACAAACAGATATCTAGACAACGGCATTCTCAAAATACATTCGGCAAAATAAGTGCAATAAGATATTAATTTCAAGTGCATTCCATGGATGTGTTTGCATCATAACCTTCTAATTCTCTTAAGTGTATTATGATGTTTAATAAATCCACAACAATTGTCGGCATGACACACATTATCGCAGCTTATTCTGCATGAGACAGAAGATGAAAGCAAAAGTAGAAGAGGCAAGATCAGTATATAATCCCGATATGACCATCATTATATTCAAAGGCGGAGTATTACAGTACTAATAAAGGGCTGCTACCGGATTCCGTGCTATCTCACCCGAATACAAATCTTTGCAGCTCTATTCAAGACATTATCTAATGATAGATAGCTTCATACCTGGTACCCAATCTTCTTGTCTTCAAACCGAGAAAAACCGACCGGATTAATTTACCAAAGCTGGCTGCATTGACAGGGTCAATTTTGTTCTCGGATGTGTGTCTCAGATAATGACAATACAAGGTACTACGGGGGAGGCTCACGCCTTCTGTGGTTTCGAAATTTTCAAGTAACCATTGCACCTAAGAAAAATAATCAAATCGATGTTGTAAACATTCGTAATTGGAGACACATGACTACTATATTGGTCGATGAGAGGAAGAGAGCGTTTGCCAGGTCTCGACAGATGTGGATTCTGCTGATGGCTATCTTTATAAACATTTTTGGAAAACACAAATGGTTAAAAATAATTCAAATAGCGTCAGCTAAAACAGAAAGGAAAATAAATACATGTTTTTTCATGGGTACAAAAGTGGGGAGATTATTGAAAATGCTTCAATAAAACCGCTTATCCAATCCATTTGCAGACTCAAGACCACAACAGAATCAAGTATGTCAAACGCATTTTGGATATGTCAGACTAATCGCAAGTCGTACTCTTAATGTTATTCATTTTATGCAAATCCTCAAACTTACTTAAATATCATTTTAAGTATTAGACAATCTCGGTAGACGGATTAACGGTTTTAAATCCTTACCGTTGCTGGCGAAGCACGTGTCGTGTGTGAGATGGGTACCCTTTGGTTTGGTGTATGCCCTGGTAAGTACGCTTGTTGAGCAACACCAATAGCTTGTGGATTGACACCGACTGATGGAGGCAAAGCACTGCTATTATTGTGATTTTGATAATTTTGATACAAAGATACACCGGTCGTTTGCTGCGCTGTTTGTTGTTGTTGTTGTTGTGATGCAGGTTGTTGTTGTTGCTGTGAATTCTGTTGATGATGACCGCTGCTTTCAATATATGCAGGCACACCTGATGATTGTGAATACATCCCGTTGTCATGGTAATAGCTTCCAGGCCTAGATAAGATCAAGCAAAGCGCGGGTAAATGATTAATTTTATTTAGTTTTCAAAACGAAGTCATCAATTGCGATACCATTTTTACCACTAAAATTAAACTCGACTTGATAACGAACTAAAAAAAAGTAGAAAACGAAGCGATGTATCTCCATTGATTACATCTGTAAATTGCAGCTTTTCAGATTGTAAAAAAAGTTGAAAACAACAATTTGTAAAAGCCGTGTTATCTGTTCATGATCAATGAAATAGCGTGTGATTTTCAACTGAAAACAAAATTATAATTTTAGCTTCAAACAATGAAAGCTGTATAGCGTGAGGTGAACTCCTCTTATAACATTCCGTAAATCGATTTAACATCTCAACAAACGTAACATGTACTTTGCTTGTTGTAAACTAATGGCATTCATACAAAATTCTTTTCGATATGCAACTACCTGCTATATGAACAAAATCAGGTGGCTGGCAGTATGCATAAAAACTTGAAACGAAAACGCAGAAGTGACAAAGTATAAAAACTGTAAAGGCATAAACTTAAAATGTGAATGTGATACAAACAAAGATATTTTTGATGGCGACATAAGATATCTTCTCTATCAAATGAACTGATTAAAACGAGACAAAAGCTGGTAAGAGATGTCAACTACAGATTATAAACTGAAACGAAAGTTACAAATCACATTTTTAACAGTCATTTTAATAAAGAAGAAAAAACGTTTATGAACCTTTTTCGACATTAAAAACCCTGTAATAAGACTTTCAAACCAAATAGAATCTCGTGGTTCATCTCCAAAGCGTAAACATCTTCAAAACTATAAAATTTACAATGAATTGAAACGATATCTTTCGTCAACTATAACATCAAACTAATCATTGAGACACACATCCCTGTTCAGCGTCAATATCAACAACAAATACTACAGCAACATGCGTTGGATAATAAAAGTCTGAATGACTTAAGCAGCGTTCAATGTTACCATAGTAATGTCATGGTAGTAATTGTTCCAAGACAGACGTTGTGATCATCAATCCCGCCCTGTTGATGTTATTATTATTTTTCTTGTGCTGATTTATAAAATAATAATAACGATGGTTTCAGACCATCAACATTGTATGAATATCACTATATAATGATGTGTATGCTGTGTGTTATGCACAGATTGAGAAATCAGATGAAACGCTATCCATTTACCTTAATGAATCACCGTAAAAACCTTGCCACTTATGTTCAGTAAATTCCGGCATCATTTGTCGTTTAACCCTTGAAGGGTAAGACGCTTTCCAACAACTTATCGCTCTACTAATATCATGCAACTCAACGGAGGGACTGCGGCCATTGGTCAGACAGACACACTGAGTTGTCTCATCTTTTTGACAGAGAAAACACACAAGCGTAAAATAACTGGGGTCTTAACCGAGAAAGACATTTTTCGAACACAATGGGACAGATACCCTATTCAAACTATGCGGTTTCCCCATTATTTTTACGAAACAAAGCATTAATATTAAAATCAATTTGTCATGACAACTGTTGCTAGGAACAACGATCGATCGAACAAAAGAGAGACGACTTTTGCACCTGCGCAAATCGGAAGGGGAAAACATTGATTTATTCAGTGTTACTTAAAACACAACCAAGGCTCAAATAGAGACTGACAACATAATTTCGAACCTTTTAATCGTTGTTCGTGTGACAATTCCTAGCTTTTAATTACCGGTAACTATTTCGTTTATGCATTTGGCAATGGTAAATGGCTTGAAGCGTCAGTGACATAATTGGTAAGGCTCCATACTCCTACTTGAAAAGTTAATAAACTAGCTTTTTCATTTACACAATTTTTGCATTCAAAAAAGGTTACCATGACGATCTGCAATTACCACGATACAATCGCACCTGAAATTGAGGGGTTATTTCTCATGTGGAAAACTTTCGTAAGTAAAGGTCAATAAAACGGATGACAACAGATAGAGTTCGTGTTGTCAAGGTGACAGAGTTTCGATCAAAATTCTAGAATCCGATAGAAGGTTGTAAACATCAATTGATGAAATAAAAATCATGAAATTTATGAGTAATCTGACAAAATCCATTAGTGATTAGATCAGTGGTAAATTAAATATAATTTTCTTAAAAGAAATTACAAAATTAAACGAAGTGATGCGTCAATTGAATCTAGCTATGAAAGTTTCTGGGCGTGGATAACTAACGCGATTAGGTAGAGAACTTCAATAAGAAATCTGACAACTGACGTGTTTATTGACCAACTGTACCATATAATAAACTAAACATAAACGAAATAAACCTTCTTGCACTGTACAGTAAAACAATTCAACATCACCAGTTTAAATGAAAGTTTAACATAATGTGAGGAGATTGATTTTTGCATTTGACATTTGAAAAAGCCTGGAACCCTTGATTCAAGGTTCATTGTGCCACAGATGTTAGGAATTGTGTGGCACATCAATGATTTTTTATATTTGACAAGAACATGAATGTCAAATTTGAAAACCGAAATTCTAAATTTAAAAAAAAATTGTTTTAGAGCTTCAACAAAAATTCTAGTGAAAGAAACAGAACACACGAGAACCACACAGGTCTTGAAATATAAATTTGTGGATGGTTTTTTAGGCATTCTCGATAAAATGTGATGTTGGCAGTGTAC
>JANVCG010029106.1:0-10819 GCA_025505365.1 Haliclystus inabai | reverse complement strand
AGTCAAATGTCTTTGTCGTTTTAGTTTCTATGGAGAACAGTTAGGGGCAGGGCGGCTATATACAGGATTTGGGACACAGAAATTTTTGAACGTAGTTGCGGACTCCATTTGAGGACTAATGATAATTTTTTGTAAATAGGTGGCTCTGGTTAGGTGTTATTGCAAACATAGAAAGTTAGCCATGTTGCATTGATTTTTAATTTATTATTCTCAGGGTTTATCTCAGAACTAGATCCACCTGATCACCTCTTCCGTATCCGCCTCGTTTGCATACTGCTGGATACTTGCGGACAGTATTTTGACCATGGCATGGATAAAAAGAAACTAGATTGTTTCCTTGTCTTCTTTCAGGTAAGATACCTTTAGATTCATAATGTTAGCGCACAACTCTCTCTCATATCATCAAATCTTGTATTGCTGAAGGAAAGCTCTAGTTAGATATCAAATCAGGGGTCACATATCGGGATTTCCTCCTGTTTTTTGCGTGAGAAGCCCAATATCGGTACTGTATTGAATACATCAATAGTGGATTGTACAGAACTCATAGAACGGACGAGTCAGTATATGATTACGTAAATGTGATACAATTAATCATCAATAACAAAGTTGATAACTGTGAAATGTTGATGGGATCTGTGCAAGATCAGATAAAGAGAAAAACTTTACGATAATAGCAATTGAGACATCAATATTATAACACTACAACATAGCTATCTACAGAAGTCAGTTTGATGTTAAAAGAAATCATTCCGGAAAAACATGCCGTGTGAATACTGCAGGATCTATTTCATGAAGATGAAGTTTAAACAAGGCTCCAGTTTCGAGGCTCCTTCTCCTCCTACCAAACGTGTCCATGCCTTCTTCAGAAAAGTGAACCTGGCATATATGCGACTATTTTGATACGGTCCAGTCATGGCATTTTATTATTCTTTTCACTTTTGCCTTGGGCCTCAAATAAGTGAATTATGCATTGACTGTGGTAACTTTTTTGAGAGGGAAGAAGTGTGTAAAAAAAGGTTGACATATTCACATCCTACTAACCGGTAATTCGCATATTATACACTTGATTCTCAGTAGGAAAACACCAATCTATGTGCTCTCATCTTTTATAGTACCAATAGAACGTAGAAAACGTTATCTATTGGTTCCTACTTGCTTATCAGGAGAGAAAAACATTATAATTTAAAAAAAAATTATCTATTCAGTTATGCTACGGCATTCTCTAACAACAAATTTTGTCTGGATGTGCTCTTACTGGCACCAACCTCAGATTTGCCAATATTTTGACAGTTTTGTTCCAACATCAACATGGTACGTTTTTTCTCTTCTTGTGTTTCTTATTCACATCTTGCTTCTATTTGGTTCAACCCCTTCACCCCCTCTGCCAAGATTCATAAGTACAATATTGATCAGCTGTGCTAACACTTCCATGAATTTTGATTGTCAATGTTGCTGTCTGCCATTTTGAAATTCTGTTCTTCATGTGGAATCTTCTCACTTTCTTTTGTTCTAGTTCTTCTAACTTTCTTTGGTAGTTCTATCACTTTGCTATCATATTCAGTAGTCTTCAACTACGCTGTTCCATCTGAGGCTTCACAATTACCTTTTACTCAATGTCATACCATTTTATATTCCGTCACATTCACACGCAAAAGACAGCAAATTGAGCATTATTTCATGCCACATCTACTACATATGGGCAACCCTTTCACCTATTTTTAGGGCTACCTTGATTTTTTCTCAAGTTATCTTCATATGACAAGACAACCATATCTGAAATTTGGACAATGCTTTCCCGTAGTTAGACCCTTTCAAGCTGCATTTGATTTGATTTGATTTTTATTTTGATCATGAAAATTGCAGTAAACAGCAACAGAAACAACAACAACAACAACAACAACAACAACAATAGTAGTATTAATGATAATAACGATAATGGCAATATAATGATAATTATCATTATTCTGTGAAAAGTAAAAAAAGAATTTTAGCAAATTACTTAAATGATGATAACGATTGATGATTAAATTCAAACGAGCTCAATATTATCAACTTCTCTGCCTCTTTTTGATTTTCGTTCAGTAAAAATAAACTCGTAACCTGGAAAACCAGATATTGAATTTTGCCAAATTTCCTCCAATAAGCGGCTCAAATAAAATCAACAACAGCCAACGATAATTGAAGGAGACCATAGTTTATAACACCCCGGCGTCTGTAGAGCCAAGCTACAGAAGAAACAAACAAGCAGAGAACAGTAAATACTATCTCCAAAACGTGTTCT
This sequence comes from Haliclystus inabai, assembly GCA_025505365.1. Classification (NCBI taxonomy): domain Eukaryota; kingdom Metazoa; phylum Cnidaria; class Staurozoa; order Stauromedusae; family Haliclystidae; genus Haliclystus; species Haliclystus inabai. The sequence goes on along the minus strand of JANVCG010029106.1, from coordinate 8,538 downwards.
TACAAGATCATAGTTCAATACAGGATATTGTTCTCTCCCCTTCTGTGTTCATAGCAGTAATTCTTTTTAATTGCCATGACAACATATACGAGCCCTTTTTTCTACTCAAACTTGTTTTATTTTTCACTATCAGCACTTAAACATGAAAGGTCTTTAATAAAATGCTCAAACCTATTTATTCTTCCTAATACACAGTATGTATATAAATCTGAAAGGCGTGATGATAACAGAGAATTAGAAACAGAGATTAGAGTCAAAGTAATTTGACTCAGTGTTTCAATTTCCTATGCTGTATTCTCTAGAAAGAACAACAATACAAATTTATCTATCTTCTATCATTTCCAAGGGGCTTGTATTAGCAGAGCTGGCGGTGCTATTGTTAGTAGCGGGGCTTGTGGTTGCGTTGGTGGTGGCTTCGGTGGAAGTAATAGACCAGGCTGAGTGCTGGGCGGAGGCCGTGTGTTCACAATACTTATAAAAGTTAGTTTATCTACCACTAGAACAGGGGAAAAACTGAAAACGATCAGAAGGATATTTTGCCCATCATCTTATATTATTCTACAGCGCAAAATACATTCTGTTACCGATTCAGACCATTCAAACATACAGACACAAATCAAACTTACGTGAGGTGAGATTTTATTATGTTTTTCAGCATCATCAGGGTTCAAATAGAAGAAAAACACAATCAAACCTTGGAGTAGGTTGGATACATGTTCAACAAAACGTCAGCAGCATCTCCACTTCCACTCTCTGCAACTGGTATCACCACTTTCTTAGTTTTCATTGGTTTTTCAGGTACTTTTTCATTCACAATTCTGATGTGCTAAAATGTATCTGCCGCTTCCATTGTGCTGACAACAGCGACAAGTCGAGATATGTCCCCATACTTGTTTTGAATTTCAGTTTCTTGCTGGCCCTCAATGCCAATACAGCGAAGAACAGATGACGAAAACCAGCCACGGATCGCATTCCAAAAGTGTTCCACACTGTGATTCCACTGCAATCTCGTACAACTATCGTTGGTTTAATATCATCAAACTGGTATAAAACCTTGTATTTTCCAATACTTTCACAGCTTCTCATCGTTATTACCAGGCTATATTTTCTTTCTTCTGGTTATGGCTCTCCTTCGTCTTTCTCTTCCACTTTATTCATCTCGCCATTACTCTGATTAAATGATACAGTTCTTGTCAGTTGTGCCGGCACCTCCCTTGCTTGATTGTTAACTTTGGGTCACACCGTTTCAAGATCCAGCTCTTTAGGAGTAATACCCTCCCTCACTTTCCTTGTTTTCTTTCTTCATTTCTTTGGGCTTCAGAAGTGACGGTACTCACAATGACGCGGTGCCAACATCAAGAGACAGGAAATGACTGAACACCTGAGAGAAGCCATTTTGCTGGTACTCTTCAATTTCATTTAGCAGTTGATCGTGAGCAAGGTCAACAAAATACTCAATTCCTTATCCTGTCTGGGGGGGTGATAAACTTTGGAATGTGATACATGAAGGGGCAGGATCTAATTGCTCCAGAAAGCAATGAAAGATAGTATTTAAAGGATAATGTAGGAATTTTCTTGATAAATGCATCTTTTTCTTACATCTTCATGACAAGCATTATATTTAATGAATATAGAATTGAAACAATCACGCTTCGTTCTAGCAAAATCAAAATCAGTTGGAGCAATTGGGTTACTGAACAATTTTATTGTGGAATTGAGTAATTCAAAGTTGAATGGTCACATACCTTTACAAATGGACTCCATTAATAAAAATTGATTGCATAGAAACTTGGACTGCAGAGTTTAGCAGATATGTAGAAAATAAGTGGACAAACTGCTTTGAAGTTAAGTATAGATAAATGAGAGACTAGGAACTGAGTTACTAGTTTTAACAAGATTCTTTTCTTCTGTTTCCTGATAATCTGTTATAAATACCCCGATAAATAGTACAATTGAAAGCTCAACAGACTGAACAACCAATTGTAATTCCCAGCATCAAATACTTAATCTTAGTTTTGTAATTTTCTTGTGTTTCCAGACGTATATATGGCAGAAGAAATCAGCTGGTATTTGGAGCGAAGGGAATCCGTTCCCTCGTGAGCTTGATTACATGATATCAGATACTTTTGAATCATTAAGACCCAAATACGAAGTACCAACATCTTTGGAAGAAGCAATGGATGCACAAAACAAATTAAGTGCTCTTTATCAAAGTAAAGTTGGTAGGTTGTGATTGTAAGATATGATAGAGTCAATTAATGTATTTTTCTATGTTATTTGAGTAATCAAGATCTGTTGGAGTACTTTGACAGCTTGTCACGATTAGACTTTTTCTGAGTCCTGAGGTGAGCTTTCAGCTGCAAAGCATTCTGGTATACTTTGTCAGTAGCTATCACAGCATTTACGTTAGCCGGCTGAACGACTAAACATTTCTGTACATATCTAAATATGTCATTCATGCTTACAAATGCAAACTCAACAAATACGAAGAGCAAAGTTTGTGATAGCTGTTGACATGTATACCAGAATTCTCTGCACAGACAACCTTGTCCCAGGCTGCAAAGAAAAGAGCAAATTCAATATTGGAGGGGTGCAGAATCCCAGAATTTTCTTTATATTCCCGAATCAAACACTTTGGTGAAAGTGACACCCCAAAATTGTATACATTTTCAAGTTTTACACCATTTTGAGTTCAAAATGAAAAATTTTGAGCTCAAAAGGAAAGCTGGGCTCCTCATGGCTGTGATTTTGGTATTCACAGTTGGAGTTTGGTACTTTTCAGCAGGAGAAATCCATGAAATTCACAATGGGAGTCAAAATATCCAACTTATTGTTAAATTTACACCCCTAAATTTGCAGACATATTGCAAAAATAATACCCAGAAATTGGACATTCAATATTCCATGTATACTACCTCTATGAAGTACCCCTTCTCACAACCCTGTGAAGAAAGCATTCTATAAGCTTCAGTTGAAGAGACACAGAGAATAATAAGAGCTGTATAGGATTTTTGTGTGTTTACCATTTACTTCAACCTAGGATCAACTATTTTGTCTTTCAGATGGTGTTCTAGCTGCTGTGCAAGAAGAAACTCCTGAAGATGTCAAAAGCCAAAATCAAGACATTCCTTCTAGTACACCCCCTGCGAATAATCACGTTGCTCCTGAGTCATGTTCTCTACCTGATTCTCTTTGTTCTACTTCACCACCGCTTCATTCGCCATCATCATCTGCGGATGAAGCGTGTGATGGTGGGAGTGATTATGATGATGATGCAATTGAAGAGAGACAAGATTACAATGATGATCTGAATGAAGATTTATTTCCGATGGATGAAGATGATATTGATGATGAGGTACAATGAAGCCATGTCAATATTGATCTGTTGTTGAATGTTGCGAATGTGACTACTGTTCTCTGGTGGTTTCTCTTTAGGAATTAAATCGATCTTGAGAAATAGATCGCATTCACTACATGAAGGTGAACCAATGGAGTTATCATTACAGAGTCTTACTCATTCATGGAAAAGCCCCAGATTGAGTGTTAATTAACACTTAACTTTTGACCCTGAGAATGAGTTAAGGAGTAATCAACATGGTTGGAATGACAAAATGCAAACATATAGAGTATAACACAGTGCATACTAGTTTCCCACTTCGTTTGACACAGTTTTCCAGTTTGGAACATCCTACACAAATCCGTTGAAAACGGTTAAAGATGCATTGATGACTGATGGTAGTTATTTTTAAGTTGTCTTTACTGTATTTGTCAGGTTCGCTTCAAAGACTCATCACGTAAAGCTTCTTGTCCTGAAGACGACATATTCCGTCAAGCTTATGATCAAATGATTGCTGAGAGTTTCCAAAATCGATTAACAGAAGCTATGAAACCACCTGCTGTTGACATAGCTATACCAATGCATTTACAAGGTAATATTCGTTGCCAATGTGTTATTTATACCTTTACAAGTCATGTTTTCATCTATTTGAAAGTGATTTTTAGTGAAACATTTTCTAATTCTGAGGGAACAATAATACGAGTCGTGAGTTTCCGTGATGTAGAATTGACAGTTCCAGTGTGAGAGTTGTTTAATGAAGGGTTAGCAGATAGTAAAAAGGAGAGGATAATATTTTTATAGTATTCGAGTTTTGTTTTTATTCTCAAGATAGAATAAAATGATGGTGGAAGTTCGTTTTCTGCGGATAACTTACATTTGGCGACTGATATACCAATCAAGGTTATTTTACATTCCATGGCTTCAACTTTATTTTGCCATCTATTGCAGGTAAACCAAGTAAACAATCGATTCCTGCTGACGAACCCGACAATGTTAAATTTGTATTGATGACGAAGAAAGGCAACAAACAACAATTCAAGGACCTTGTTGTTCCCGTCGATTCAAATTTGGCTGCTAACATGTGGGATAAGCAACGGCAAGAGAGAGCTGAACATGAAGAGATGAAGCGCCTTGTTTTGGATTACAATAAAAGACAAGAAGAGGAAGCCTATAATGGTATATATTGTTACCACTTATGTCACTAATAAATGTAATGATTAAGGCACCTGGCATGTATTTGTAGTCTGTATAGAATGGATTGACGAAGATGGTCAATGGTTTCGATGCCTGTGTCTCGCAATTGTGTCTAGAAAAGCGAATGTTAATTGAGAATTGTGTCTGTGATCGCGATCTTACATAGCAGTGACTGTAGCAAGCACAAATTGGATTGAAAACTGTACAGACAAATGTTGTATACCCATCTCAAGATACCCACTTCTTGCTTTTTCCGTTAGACCAAAGTGCCCACGTACATAAAATGTAAAGCTTTGACACATAAGTTATTCGTAAGTCGTATAGATTATTTGAGAACGTTGATGCTTTCTTCATTTTTTTTTGCTTCTCTCAGAAATGTTGGCTTCGTCGCAACCTAAAAAGCAAACGGCGTCACATGGCAGTAGATCTGGTCATTCACGTCGTGTCCATCATCATCGTCTACGACAAAGAGACACAGATGATCACCATACCTCAACAGGAAGGTGAGTTGCAATCGCGTAATCTTAAGAGCTACCTTCTCTCCGAACGGGAGTGAGTGACTGCCACATACTTGCTGTGTTGTGTTCACTTTTCCTACCTGAGGATTGTTGTACGACACAACGGACACCTTTAAAGCACGGGATCCTTGGGTGGTGATTCAACGTTTCCTCAAATGAATTGGTAGGAGATGCAAGTCACGCTTTGACAGCACAGGCTTTAAAGGCAAGCTCAACGCTTCCCGAGTGTCTACTAGCATCCTATACACCAGAGTGGAAGTACGCATATAGAAATGCAAAAACATGTTTATAAAATGAAGCAAGAAAATAAATAATTCATGCCTTCTTGTTTCGGTGTTAGTATCTTTAAACCCTATTTTGATCATCGAAATCTTCCTGCTTTTCGTCCCAGGCATCGCTGAGTCCCATTACCAATTGATAAATCCTGTTTCCTACCCTCGCAATTTGTAAAATTGGCAACCAACGAACAACGATGGATACGTTGAAAACATCAGTCAATGTTCACAAACACACATCAAGTTGAAACCAACGATTCATTCGTTAGAACAGAAAGAAACAATCAAATCAAAACAAAAAGCGAGTATGTAAGAAATATTCACTGGGGAAAATCACTTTGAAGAGTACATCACCATTACAATTCCATTCGGATAGTAGAACATTACTACATAGAATTTTTTGCTTTGAACCACTTTGATAGAACTATGGTTAATGTCAATTATTCTTGTTTATCTTTTGATTATTGATATTCATAATAAGTAATTTATAGCTACTAGAAACACAAAATGTATAACATCTTATAATAAAAACTTACGCTGCAAGAAAATTACTGTTTCAAATGATTGCTGTTTTTTTACATCAGTGCCCTTCGTCATTTGGTGTTTTCATGCACATGCTGTAAATTTCCATCTTGCTTTCTTGTTATCATTCCAATTTGCCATCTATTCCCAAACGCACTTGTGGATGCCATTTTCGTCACTATGAAATGTAGATTGTAAATTTGAGGCAGAAAGAAATCATGGTTTTTCGTGGTTTGCTAATGAAATGGCGTGTACATTTTCGAATTCATTCTCTGAAAGTTCAATTCCGGTTTTTCTGGCCCAAAAATGGCGTCCATGTATCACATGACTTATAATCAACTAATGAAAGATGTCGCCCTCTTGTCTCATAAACACATATCATTTTCTTCATTTAACTTGGCATTATATTCTATCCATAAGAATTATTTTAAATACTTGTGCGCAAAATTGTCGCACAGTCATTACTGTTTCAATGACAATGAAATTGCAATTAGAAATTCAATGTCGTAGCAAATCCTTAATTCCGAGTGCTTTCTTGTATTCCTTCACTTCAGTTTGAAGAAATGCTGGAGATCAAACGAAAGCATTGCATTTATTAAGGATACATCGACGGTTTTGAGTTGGCATCTGTTTCTGAAATGAGGGATTTAGGGATATGATGCCATTGTTAGACTTCCATCCACACATATCCAACATATAGTTAGAAAGGCTGGAATGCGAGCAAAGATGATTCATCGTGTATTCCGTAATCGAGACTTCAACTTTCAGAAACAAATGTATATAACCTTCGTGCGCCCTATTCTTGAGTATGGAGCACAAGTTTGGTCACCCTCTCGAATAAAAGATATCGATCTATAAATAGAATCCCTGCAACGTCGCTTCACAAAACGAATAATATTTTATCTTGATCCGAATTTAGAGCTACCATGATCGTCTTATTAACTTGAATCTTGACAGCCTACAAAAGAGATGCCTACATGCTGATTTTATTTTATATTTTAAACTTATCAATAATGATAAGTTTGATGATGCCTCGTTGTTTAAAATGTCACACCGTGGAACCCCTACTAATGTCTATCTCACATTTGGATGTTTATAAACATTCATTTGCTTCACGCTGTGTAAATATATTTATCAATTACCTTTTAATATTCGTGCCTCTAAAAATGTGTATATTATTTTTAAATCTAAATTAGTTGCTGAAGACTTTTCAAAATATATGAGATATAAATAACTCAGCTTGTTTCAAATTATGTATGTAAATCGATAATTGTTGTTTTTCAGAAATAAAATCATTCATTTGTTCATATACATACTTTCAAACATTGTGCGTATTATATACGTAATCCTTTTTGAAATACTCGAAATGTGGAATTGAACGCTTTGTTCTTCCCCTTCCCGATTTTATACCCGTCATTCCATGCTCCTTGGTTTTGTCATTTCGCACAGTGTTAGATTCTTATGTGGTAGAGAATTGAAACTTGGCTCTCGATCTCGAATATCCCATCATATCTAGGATCACAAAATATTTTAAATTCTTATTCAGAACTTACAAAACATGTAACATTATGTTCCAGCTGTGAAATTTGATGCCCGTTTGAATTTCATTACAAATTCAATTTACATTTGTTAAAATTTAAGATAAACTTTTCAGTCATTTCGAAATTTTGAGAATAGTCATGAAAAGACAACAAAGTATTCTTCTCGGAATACGATATGGTCAAAACACTTTCATGACGGACTTCTCTTTGCACAATTGTCTACTTTCGGTTACTTAATGCATCTTAACTTAAACCTCATAGCAATTAGAAATACGATAGCAAAAGGTTTGAGGAAATGGGAGATGCCAGCGAGATAAGGCATGTAACAATTCAAAAGTGCAGTCCTTCTTAAAACGGTTATGTTTTGTGAAATAACTTTTCTATCAAACTATGTAAAATGGCGGCTTCATCATTTAAGTTTTTCAAATGCTTCTTATGTGCGGCAGTGTGCGGCTTCATTCTCGGTCAATCCACAAATGCTGAAAGAGTCACCGCCTTAAACACAAGTACAATTAGGGTATTGTCTTGAACATATAATAGTAGTTTTTGCATCTTGATAAAAGGCATAAAAGTGTTTTGTTTTCGAATGTCATATCTTACGTTTTCTGGGTGTTGTTGACTGTTGATGAGAACATTTTCATTTCGAGCAAGCGATCGGGAAGATGGACATCAAAATTGTCGTTCTGTTTGCAGTGCTAAGTTGCATACTTGGACTTGGTGATTGTCGCCATCATGTTTCTGATGAAATTCTGCGAGAAGAGATTGAAGATGCTATGGAAGGTACGTTTTCTGACATAACATACTCATAAAACTTAAAGGAAGTAATCTTTTGAATGTGTCGATGGTAGCCTGACAATGAATAATAAAATCATGACAGATACAGTTTGATGATTCTGAAGCAATAAAACGGGAATCGATTGAGTTAAGTAAATAAATTTGAACTCATTTATAACCGCAACATGAAGAACCTTTTGACCCATCAAAGTCATGTCTGAAATGACATGCAAGTGAAATGTTTGTTAGAGGGTGAAATAGAAAAACTTATGTAGCCACAGTAGTGACATAAGTTTTTTTTCATGAGAAAATTTAGGAAAGTTCCTCAACCTTTTTCTCGTGAGAAAAAAGCTATCAGTTAATTTCCTTCTACTGTT
>JANVCG010029095.1:0-10822 GCA_025505365.1 Haliclystus inabai | reverse complement strand
TGTCTACTTTGTATAAAAAAGCAGCTTACATAAAACCAGAATATGAACTATTTTGTTTTTAAAAAGTATATAACATAGCAACCAAAAATTGTTAGAAGACATATTTTTCAAAATAACCATAATTTCTGTAAGAAGTTCTAGAGGTGATACAGGATGAAAAATCGAATGAAAACAATTTCTGAACAAAGTGATTATTTAAAAAGCATCCGCAAATACATTTACTTTTTTTATCTCACATTCCACAGATGGAATTTGCCCCAATCCATTTGGATCAATCCAACAACAGCCATTAGGTTGATGATTAACTATATTATTAACTAATCTATTACCAATGACAGTGAACATTAACGGAACTTTGGAACATACAAAATTCTCAATTATTCCACTACAGACTCAAAGCGTGACGAAACCCTGTCAAATTTGTGGAATAAATTATTTTCGCTCTAAAAAAAGGGAATAACAATACAATAAAAACATCATAAACTTTCTCCCAAGTTATAGTAAAAAAATACAATAACTCTGATAGATTTGTTCAGGATTGCCTTTGTATTGTTTTTGTTGTGAACACGGCTGACGTGATGACGCTCTATCCCGGAAATGGCATTGTTAAAAGTCAGAGAAACAATGGATTCAACGTCACTTCATGAAATCGAGTTTGAAATCTGGCCCCAGATTTCAAACATTTTTGCAACAAGGCTGCTGGTCATTTCAGACTCTAAGCTTCATTAATCACATTTGAAACTATTCAAGTTACTTACGATGAAAATTCTGTTTGCCTTAAAGATCGGATTAATGGCACTAGGAATGCAGTAACGTTTGTTAATACCATCAGCAGATGTCTTCTAGATGCCATTGTGCCATTTTGTAGAACCCATGCAGACTACCATAATACAGTGGAGACAAAACAGAAACATCATATGTCTGGATACTGTATGAAAAAATACACACTACAAATGTTATCAGCATCCTTTTCTTACCTCTGAAAAAGGTAACTTGAATTTTAATAATTGATTGGAAGACATCAAAACTTCTTTATTGTATAATAAATCAAAATGCTTACCCTAAATGCAATAAAAATATAATGTTATTAAAGTAAGTTAATTAAATTAATTAAGACACTTGCCTTACCTAGTTGCATAATCTCACCTAGACATTGCTATTTCAAAATGCAATATTTCTGAATTACATCTTATTACTACGTACTGGTACATCTCCCAATACTCAAGTGCGACAATGATCTTTATCATAATTTATTCTCTGCACATTATATAAAAATGTGTATAATTCTTTGCCAGTTGGCATTCATTTTGCCCCGAACTAACATACTTTTGAAATCAAACTTTTATCTGAGGACCTGATTAACTTGATAAAATAATGTGAAATTATTATCCATTAAGCGTCCTCTAAAAGAACGCTTCAGAATGCAAATCACAAAATCCTTTCATTTTAAATAAAAGTTTTTAAACACAATATTGATGTAAGTAAAGACTATAATTTATTAAATTATTACCCGCATAGTAGCAGTCATTGAGTAAGACTCTTTTTCATTGCCAAAAGAAGATGCTTTTATTCCATAAGAAAGTGCAAATGTCATTGTGCCACCGTAGCTTTTGAGCTGAAAAGATAAACATCGACATATCTTTGTTATTTCCCATATATGCATATGTTGCTTTTTTGATAAGATTCAAGACAAAAGAATATATTTATTAAGTGAGGAACGTAAAACCTAATTATCAAAAAATATGATTCACAACACAAGCAATATAATGTAAATATTATTTCAAAAGAAATAAAAAGGGCTTATTCTCATGTTCCATGGATTTGGACTGAATGTTGCTCCACTAATCATGACAACTATTATAAACAAAGTCTTGACTTCGGATGATACAATTTGAAAGGGTACTAGTTCTTTCGCCGATGATATATTTGTTAACGAAGACGTGGTATCCGCAGAGAGTGTAAGAACACATGTTTTGAAATATGGTTTATGTTTCAAGGTTGCAGAACGTGTCAGAGAAAACAGTGTACGAGTATTAGGATTGAATGTTTTAAACAAGGAAATTACTTATTTTGGCCCTCTTGTTAGTGTGAAATAATAGATGTATTGTTAAAATTAGTATAAATTGTGAAATAAAGATGAAAATCATTGGAAAAAAAGGAGAGATAGATTGACTGTGCATGCTTTTCTTTAGCCATTTCTGTCTGCATCTACTTTGGCACAGGTCAAATCTATGAAACAGCAAATGAAAGATACCAATGTGTCATTGAGTATCTGGGCAAGTATTATCAGTCTAAAAGAGAACTTACTAAATATCTATTGCAACCTCATGTTAGATGCACATATAGCAATATCCAAATAGCAGTAAAAATGAATCAGTTCTGGAATTCATACAGCACTTCATCCCATCGAAACAACAGTAATTCTCTTTACCATTAACCACAATCCATGATTTTGACTATTGCAATTGCTTGCATGATATTTGAATTCAAGAAACTGTGCAATCAAAATTGGTGTTTGTTGATGTAGAGCAATATGTCCATTTCCGCTCTGACATACATATAAACAATGCTTTAAGTATATTTGATAATTTAAATCTATTTCAAATAGCTCTAAGTAATTCAATAAATATATGAATATATACAAATCGCATCATTAACAAACTGTATCAATTTCAAGAAAAAGTTCCTAAGAACAAAGACCCTTCTGCCACTAATATATTATCGATTTCTCAATGACATCCTTATGATCTGGCCACATGGCACCACAGCTCTAAGCGAATTCCATGAGGGTATCAATTCCACCTCCCCTACAATAAAACTCACCATAGAATTCTTTACAACCGCCATTGCCTTTCTAGATCTAGAAATCTACATTGAGAACTGTTCCTTATCCTCAAATCTATATCCAAAACCAATAGATACAAAAAAACAATACCTTACATTTTGAATTCTTCCACTCTGAGCCCATCAAGATGAGGGTCGTCAAATCCTCAAGCCACATGGTACTATAAAAGCATATCTGACCAAAAAATACAATTCTATCGTCTACAGCCTACACTATGTTCAAACCACATTCTAACCTCTATAATGACATTATCCACATCAGAGAAAAGTTTATGAGTGAGTATTTTTGGCCCCAAATCAAAAATAATGAGTCAAACTTGAATACCCTCCCCATAAACCCTCTCCCTTGAGCTCTGAAATCCCTGAAAATAAATATCATATCCACTTACCAACAAACAAATCCTGTTTGAGCCCCATAAATAAATATACTCCAGCAACACGCCATATTCTGATACAAAACAGCGACGCACATAGCCCCCCTTTTTATCCAGCCTCTAAAATCCACTCTACACCAGATTAGGGTCACTGTAGTCAACTTGAGAAGGGAACAATCAATCCAACGAGAGCCTCTACAACACCGTATCCATAACAACAGCCAACAAAACATACGCAACAGATGTCATTCTGTCAACTACGATAAATACTCAGCGCTACAAGTACTGATTGATGACTTCAATAAATAAATATTCATAATCGGACATAGAATACAGCATAACTTCAGTAGACACAATCAAAAATTAAACTAACTCGGATGAACCAGTATGACACACCTTACTAGCAGCAAAAACAACTATTTGGATAAGTCGTTATTTAATTAATATAGAAAGACTTATCACTCAAATTAATAATATGAAAGACACAAATTTCATGAGGAGACATGATAGAAATCACGTGTAAAAATACAGAAACCAGTAGTGAAAATACGGCTCCTAAATGTGAGAAGTAACAGCACAGTGCTAGCAACGTCCTTCCTGTGTCGACACCCAAAGGCAGTGCTCATTACAACTTTGGCAGATTCGCAAATCTACTGGGGACGATAACACACCATCATCTATACCAACATCTGATCAGAACAGAAATCAACAGAAATCAAATATTGTTAAAACGGAGATAAAGTGATATTATCTGTAAATAAAATCTTACAAATAACCACGGAAGTAAAAGGTATGAGCCTTACGCAACATTAACTTGTTACAATATCTACATTCATGTAAATTACAACATCTTAAAATTTACAATGTTTCAAAATTATTGAAAAAGAGTTTTATTAATCTTCAAAAAATCAGCACTGTTTTTAAATCGTTCAGCCTCAGCAACAAATCGTTCAGCCTCAGCAACAAATCTTTCAGCCTCAACAACAAATTTTTACCCCTCAGAAACAAATTGTTCAGCCTTCACAGCCTCAGAAACAAATAGTTCAGCTGCATCCGCCTTCGGATTGAACCGGGCAGCAAAACCAACCTACGCAGCCTCAGAAGAGATTTAAGTGAGATGAATCACTGACAAATTGTTGAAATATTTATTTTTATGTGGACTCCGCAAGTGCTGGTATGCCAGCTCAAAAAGTAAGGTTATTTGATTAAATTTGCTGAAGATGCAATTCCTGAAAACAGAGTTTGTGACAATGATGGACAATATGGTAACATAACTAGAATATACTGTGAAACCTTGGCGTTACACCAAGCTCTTTTATCTGGAAATGATGAGCACTTAAGAGGGGCTACGTTTGTCAAATCATAAATTAATAGCAATTGGCACTTAAAAAGCATAAAGTATTGTACAAATTGTAGATAGGTGAATGCTCTGTAAGGTGACCTTTGTAAACAGGTTTTACTAGGACAAACTAATGAAAGTATTACATTAGCTAGCTCCCCACGATTGCCATTAATCTCTCACATGGTTCAGGTCAACAGAGATGCAGTCATCTGGAAAGACCAGCACGCTCCAGGTTTCTATATACATCTTGAAACAACAAATCACCTCTACATGTTTATTGTCATTAACCAAGCTTAGTACTGCCTCTCTGGCACCTATGCTACATATTGTTTAAAATAAAAAATAAATATCAAGTTTGTTTGAAATATTGCATATTGCATCACAAATTCCTTGCTGTCATATCGTGCAAATCATTTAGCTCTCTCTAGCTTAGCTTGGGACCACGTCCTGCCTGTGTTTGGATGTAGGCTATATTATTTTACGGTACTGACTACTGCAGTGGGGTCATTAAAGTAACAGTAATTGCAGAAGAATCCAGAAAATATACATCGTGCCAGAATGTGTAGTTTTTGGTTGTTCTAATGCAAGCCAAGAACCTACATTGCATAAAATACCGTATTACGACGATAATAGAGCTGAATGTGTCCAGGTTAGGAAGAAGAGGAGAAACTTTGTCATGAAAGAAAAGGCAAAAACTTCAAGCAACTAAAAGGTTTGATGACATGCAGTAAGCAATTAAAAAAAATATTATGATGGAAATGCGATAGATTGTGGACAAGGAGATTTCTACCGGCCTCATTTGAAGGAAGAGAATGGCATAATCCTTGTTGTTCCAACTATATACTGTCGAGAAGTTGATATGAAAACAGATTTGGATGGAAGACACGTATGGAAAGTAAGAAAAATTGTAATATATTCAAACATAATGTGAAACTCGGCAGTTCTATTTTAGTAACTCAAGTCAATTCTGTGTAATTCGTAGATTAAACGCGGTGTTGCAAAAGAGCTAAACGGTAACAATGACACTGATACCTACACGGAGGGTGCTTCTTTTATTGATGAATACCCATAAGAGATCCAATTGGAAGTGGAAGGAGTAAGTATCTACATTGCAATTTGAATGTCTATGTACTTTTGAATAGAGAGCAACATATGCTAATCAGTAGCATTGATAATTAATTGTAGCAATAATCTGTGAACTTCAAACCAAGGTACCGGCTCGTGTGAAGGATGCAGTAGATGATCTGCTTGCTACAATCGCTAAAATCGACTGCGAAACAACTACAACACAGCACAGCATTTGCTCTAAAGAGGGGAGGCCAGCAAACGGTAAAATCGCTACCAAGCTTGATTTGCGATCAATTATTTGGGGAATCTGTATCAATATTGACGTGCCAGACATTCTGTCTTTTCCAGCTCCACCTCAAGTGTATAGCTACATACCTAATGATCCACTTCCATCTGTTAAAGAGGCCGGGATGCCTAGAAACAGATACTGACAATTATGAAGATTCCATCCCCCAACATATATCTGATGATAAAGACGGTGAAAGTGGTAATACAGATTATTCAAGTGAAAATGACATTATCTACAAATGAGTTGGGTATGTCCAGAAATTGGCCGTTGAAAGTTGGGAGGAGGCTTTAGCAGTCATCACCCTTGGGTCACCCTATAAAGGAACCACATGTCTAAAACTCTCAATTTACATTGCTGCCTAATGTGTGTTTTTATCAAAGTTTACCAGTGAATAAAGGAAACATATATAATGGTCCGACCTTCTCCAAGCTGATTAGAATATGTCCCAATAGAATTTCTGAGTAAAGGTGTCTTGATCTTAAACATTCATTTTTCACCATGGTTACATTCACTGTTGATTGCCATAACCTAGATTGTGGGAAATCTTTTGTGTGGAACAGTCAACCATACTTCGACAGATCAAAAAACCTGCAAGCAACATTCTGTTACCTTTTACTATCGCTCATAATGGTGGTTCAGCTAAAAAAATGTTGAACATTTTGAGATCTATAAACATAAAGAGCATATCTCATACCACATTCTTCAATTCCAAAAAGTTAGGTCAAGTTTCAATTCCTATTACTGAAGAATGTTGAAGATTTTCTTCTAATTTTTCCATTGCTTGCATGAAACCATATTCCCCTCAATCTATATCTATTGGCAAAAACAGGAGATGTTTGCTGAACATTTGAAGTGGAGATGAAAGTTGTGTCATCAGGAGATGGTCGGAGCTACCTCATCACATCACAAGCTCAATCCATTTGAGGATGTTTGTATCTGATCGTCATTTGTCCATTGTGAAGCACATAAGAGAAGAGCTGAAACACACCACTCACTACTTTAACCTTTGGTATCTCATTAAAAGGTGAGTATTGTAGTGAAATAACGTTAAACTGTCAACTGTAAATTTCAGTACGTTGAGCTATATGTAATCATGTAAACATGTCTTTATAGCCATTTGTAAGAAATTATCAAAATTAGAACACCATCTGCATTGGAGTGCTATACAAAAGATGGCAAAAAGGACATAATTGAAGCAAAGTTTCTGGTGTTCTTAGGGCACATTGCTGATGTCCATAAAGACATTCTGAAAAAAGTGTTCAGTATATGTGCTCATGGAGAAGATATTACACCTAGACAATAGCTTGAGCAATGTGTAAAACTTGATTTGTGCTAGTACTGTAGTGTAATTACAAATTGACTTGAGCCATTGGTAGGAAAAATAATACTAATACAATGACTTACAAATGATCCATTACACCAAAAATTGTGCGGTATCTTGACGTATAAAAGAAAAATGAATGCTATGAGACAAGCGTCAACCTTGGAGTAAGCATCATCAATTGAAGGTTTCCATTCCGTCATAAACCCCATTTTTGCTACAAAGATGTTGGCATTTTCTTTAACTGGAATGTATTGCAGGTAGTCAATAAAGACCACTGGAAACAGCGTATTAGGAATCGACCATTAACAATGTCTCTACTATCTTTGTATTTAGACATGCCTTGGCTGCAATTCATTTCAATTCTAACAACAAAAGAGAGTCAATTACAACTGACAAGGGTGGCGTCATTTACAGCGTAGATTGCCCAAAATACAAAGATGGGGATGCCACGGTAAGAACAAAGAAAAGCAAGCAAGATTACTGAATCAGTACAAGTGCCAGTACAAGTGCCAGAGCAAGTACAAGTGTCATTATGACCACCAGAATGGCTGCTGTAGCTGCCATGTAAGGAACAATATATTTAGGTAATTCTACAATTTTATTATGCTTTGTTGGTAACAGGAAGGCACTCCGTCATTAAGCGCACATCCACTACTGTACCATGTTATATTAAGTTGATACATTCAAGAAAAAATGTTTATTTAATTGAGGTTAAATAACAAATCAGAAGGCAGAAAATCTGATAAGATATGCACTAAGTTAGAACTCCCAATCAGATATTGTTTCTAATTTTCAAGACACAAAGATATCACCTTGATCATTCATAAACAATTTCCTGTATCTCCCAATTGCCACATATCTTCAAGTTGTCATGGTATTTTGTAAGTCAATTAAAATCGATACTCTTTTGATTTTTTAGGGTTAGAGTACAACTGCCATCATACCTTTATTGCAGTCGACACCCTCCTGTTTGTGCACTTCCTCATTTGTGCTTTGGATACTGCAGTATATCCAGGTGACCATTACACTAAACAATTGGATCATAGAGTGCCCGGAATGTGGTGAAGAAATTTCAAGAATGCATTTTTTTAGTCGAATGGCAATCAATTGAATACTGTTCAACATTTTTATATCCATGATATTCAGTTTCATTAATTTAATTAAATTCTTTAGTTTTATTTCAACTTTTTCTATTTATCAGTGATGTTGTATAATATCATAAACATCATACTTTTAATATTATTCCAATTATGAAATGATTACTTTGTCTATAAGAATTATTCAATCACTTTGAGAATGTATGGCTGATGTAATAATAATACAATTATAAAAAATCTAAAAGTATTTTATTCAATCAATTGAATGTAGTTTTGGTGGTTTCAATAGCCTGCGATTGCCCTCTATTAAAGTCAATACTAAAAGTTGCATCCTTGAAACCAACATCTAAACACGCTGATACTGATAATCTTGCTTGGAAGCCTGTGGTATGTATGGCTGCAGCAATATATCTAAAAAACAGGTCTCTTTGCATGACAGCCATGCAATTGCTAGTTACTGCTATCTTACAGCATTCTGGAATCACGGTAATTATAATTATTTGGAATTGAGATACGCATTTTTTGTTTGAATAGCTGGAAATAGCTATGCAATTACTTTCTAACAGGGAACTCTCTTACGTCTGAAAATTTTTAAGCTGGTAGTGTCTCACACTTATATGTTGCAAAAGCTGGATGAATTTAGTAAAAATCATGACCAGAAAATTTTGGACTTGACAAAACAGCAAAGTGTTCACCTCGAGAGTGCGGGACCAGTTGGCGAATTGAGCAAAGGGTTCAAGTTATCATTTGATAATCTTGATTTCCAAACCAATGTCCACACAATATCAGAAGAATATCAGAACCAAGATTCTCATTGGGTCACTGTAGCGGCTGTGGCAGACAGAGTACATGGCCAGCATTTGTCAACGGAAACGCCTCAGCGCAGTATCAAAGACTTGGACAACAGCAAATGCATTCCATCCACAGACCATTACAAAATCCAACGTCAAAATTATATATCCTTGATAGCTCGTGTTGCTACCAAAAATATAGATTGTTTAAAATGCTTTGCAGAATTTGTCTACACTTTCATCCATTTCGTTTTGAGTCTGCACGCAGGCTATAGTTTCAAAGTAGAGGTGTTAAAAGCTTTCTAGATGTCAGCCCAGGATTAGTCAAATTGAATCGTTGGACTTCTCATTGAAAAAATGGTCTTGCTTCATCTATAATTCATCTCTCTTTTTGATGTTTTGAAATAATGACAATTTTCTTGATGTCTTCTGAATGTGTTTATAATTGGCCAAATACTTTCAAGTTTTGAAAGAGTTGAACTTAGAACATGTAGGGTCCTTTATGGAAAGACAGCATAAGCTTTTCCAAACAATACATATTTGTCAATTACAGTAGTACAGTACTAGAAATTTTTATGGGCACTTTACAGAAACAATAAAATCAGTAACAGATGTTCTTTTCTGTGCAAACAAGGGATGCAGTCGATTCTCGAGCGCAGAATATCATTTGGGAGGGAATAGACGTACAAGGATCGGAAGAAAATTAATGCTTTCCAGCTGAAAATCATATTGCAGAAAGCATTGTTCAGTTTCTACAAAGAATAGAATTTTCTCAAAACAAATTGCTTAGTAGATTTGATGCAACTTGAATTCCGACAGCAGTTTTCTAAGTACAACTTCTTTAGCACAGAGATAACAATTCTATAATCTTATTCTTTGAATTTCAGAATGTGAGATACATGAACGAAGGGCGATGGCACTCAACTTTGCACAATTGCAACAAGCTCAACCCTAGCAGCCAATCATACAAAAAGCTCAGCCTCAGCAGCCAATTGTGGAACAAGCTTAGTCTTGGTAGCCAATCATGTAACAAGCCAATAAATGAAATATATCTCATGTGTTCCATGAATTGCTATAACACAAAATATGTGCAAATGTCAAAAACACAGGTTTTTAAATTGTCAAAGTACGACACACGACAATAACTACCCAATTGTGTATTCAACCAAGTAAAACAAATGGCTGTTATGATTACTATTTTAGAACAATTAAAACATGAGCTAAATTTCTGCGGATTAACTATATTACAGTATACAGGTATGAAAAAAACACGTCAAATTATGTTTTAGCATATGCTTTACGACATGGATTTTGGACTATGATGTAGAAGAACTGTCAGTCTTGAGCTTCAAAGAGTGACTGACCATAATTGCAAGGCTTTCATTCCTCTGTTGTGCGAACAAGAGGGACTTTGCCATATGCAAAACACTTTAGTAAGAATTTTATCCTTTTCCAGGGTCCGACAAAACATTTTACCTTTAGGGATCCTGACTTTTTTCTTAAATTTCTTTGGAAATTTTTCCCGGAGATCTCAACCACCAAATTGATTTTCTACGCCAATTTCAATGGCAGATTTTGTTTGCTTTTACAGTATATTCATAATCTTACATTGTGACTTATTCAAAAATGAATTATTAATTTAAATATGAAGTTTTAATAATTCTTCAGTAAATGCATCTCAACGATTAAACAG
>JANVCG010029084.1:0-10824 GCA_025505365.1 Haliclystus inabai | reverse complement strand
ATTGATGCCAATCTTCATTATTTAGCCTAAGCTACCTGAATCTGGAATAAAAAATTTTGGTGTCAGGTGCACTTTAACGCTTATCATGAATTAAATAATAGAATTTGATATTACTGTGAAAAATAACATAGATAACATCCAAGTAAATCGATTTGAGCATAATTCAAAAAATTTCAATGTCTTAGTCAGCGTTCTACACTAGTTAAGAATGACAAAAGTGATCAACCGCGAAGCTCTTACGCCATCAGGTTCTGACAGTCTTTTAAATTTTTCAGCGTGGTTCACAAAATCACTAGATTTTTATCCAAAACAATTTATGACACATTTTCATAACAACGAAGACACCAATTGTAGCTTATGTAATGGCTGATATCTCTGTTTTGCATAGTGCGATTTTCTCTACTCATTTGGGGCTTTTGAATGGTATAAAGTTCATGTCATCATGTTCGGGGGCCACTAGCTTTCTCATTTTTCCTCTTGGCTCATAAGCTTAAATACTATGACTATCAGGAACACATGTTTATAGTCCTCTTAATCATCGGAAATATATGTAACTATAATTTGGCTTTAACTCTACAGACAAAAAACTCAATTTTGGGGGGGACTGTTTGCTCATTTCAAAATAATGGATTTGCAAAACTTATATTGAAATAATGCATTTCTGTAGCTAAGATAAGTTTTCGTAGAGGCAGCTCATGTTTTATTGAATTCTTGCATGTAAAACCAGTAATCTTGACTTTTTCAATAATCGAATGCTACAGCGCTAGAATATTTGTTAATGTTTCCTTCAGTAGAATGACAATCACATAATTTGATCATTAAATGAGGAAAGATAGCTATATTGATCTTTCAAAAAGATGCCAAATACCTCAACAAAATTTCATATTTAGCTTTCTGCTGTCGTCAACTACTGTTGAGTAAGTGTTTTTTGTGTTATAGAATAAATCCTTCAGAACTTAAATTTCTTTTTCTATTCTCTTTCAGAATGCTTGCGTTCAGCCAAAATGGTTTTATCAAGTGTCCCGTTTGTAGAACGGTCTCTGGTATCTTTATCGGTAACCAACCACAATCAGGAACAATGGATATCATGAAATCGTCTACAAAGATAAATAATTTTCCAATGTGTGGGTCCATTGAGATTTCTTATCAATTCGAGGCTGGTGTTCAAGAACGTAACCACCCATCTCCTGGTAAAAAGTTTTTTGCAAGTGGCTTTCCTAGAAAATGTTTTCTACCTGACAATGAGAAAGGACAAGAGATTTCGAAGCTTCTAGCGACTGCCTTCAAGCAAAAACTAGTTTTCACAGTTGGATCATCCTTAACAACGGGCAAACCAAATGTTGTGACATGGAATGAAGTACGCCACTGGTGTTCAAGGTCTACGTATCCTTCAGAAGATTTCCTTGATGGAGTTTTGAGAGATTTGAAAATTCATGGAATTATGAGTAAAAAATACAATGTGGACCATTTAAATCAAGGAATAACATACAAAATCAGGCGCACAATAAAGGAGAAAATCGAATGTGCTGAGCGTAAAGAAGATTTTGAAGACTCTGTCTGTCAAGATGCCAGAGATTCTAAAGCCAGTTCAACATTTCACAAAATGAAATATAATGGAGCAGATGCAATAGTTTCAAAGTCAGGAAGTTTACATTCAACAATGCATGGCAAAGCACTTTCCGCAAGCTCAGTTGATACAAATGTACCACGATGTGATGTCCCTCGTAGCAAAGATGAATTGGCATCTTCTGATATCAATGTTACCATTGTTGGCATTAATAAGCGTTGGCCTTGTTCTAATTCCACACTTTCATCAGAAAATATTTTTTCTTCCAGAGATTTGAGAGCTCATAAGCCAGTCGAAAATATGAACAATGTTTTTCAAGTAAATTCTCGAAAACAACAACTCAAGCCAATTTTACTATCAAGTGTTCTCAACCAACAATTGGAAAGAAAAATCACAATATTGTAAGTGCAACTACAGAGAATTGTCGTTCACAAATATCAGAATTGGACAAATTAATTTGTGAAAACCCAAGTGCCATTGCCTCAAAATTAGATAGAACTCAAAATAATGTAAAATTGCCTTTAGATGCAACGAATGATGAGAAGTCACCACAAGTTTGTATTTCTCAAGACAAGAATAAACTGATAGCAGTGGAATTCAATTCCTCCATAGAGAGTGATAATGATGCAATCATGTCGGCTCAGCTCAATAAAGAAGAATGCAGCTTGAAATTTTCTCCTTCAAATAAGTCTATCAAACAAATTTCTGATCCAATGATGAATGGTGCAATAGTCAAACTACTACCAACAAAAAAAATTGGCTTTATAAAAGCTGAAATTCCAGATCGTTTCTGCAAAAAAGATGTCTATTTTACGTTTGATTGTATAGTAAATACTTCATCAACAGAAATCGAGTTGTGTGAATCTATGGATGTACAGTTTACATTGAAGAAAGGTGAAAGGTTTATTTCAAAGCCATCAGCTTCTATCGTTATGTTGATGAGAAATGTGATTGATCAAAGCTCAAGTGAATGTAGTGAAGAATCAAGAATAAATGGAATTTGGGAAACTGGTTTCATTGTTCATATCAGTAACATAATCATAATGCGTGATAGAAGCTGTGAACAAAAAGTCTTAATGCATCCAGATAAGATATCGTTGTACACATTGCCATTGAAAAAGAATGACCGTATCAGCTACATACCAAACGATTCTAAAGCTGAGACATTGAAAGTTAGAAAGGCCAAAGTTGATTCATACGCACAAAGATCACAAAATGAGCTACTATCTTATTTGTATGACCTGCACAGCTATTTGCAGTCAGAAAATGAAATGAGAGTGATTCAGGAAATCTCAAATGCAAAGAAACAATGGGACGTTTATACAGAATGGAATCCAAATGAAGAAACTGAGGAGCTGTTTCTTGGGATAATGAGCCTGCTTGAAAAGTTTCTTGTTTATGAAGATTGGAAGATCAACCTCTTAATGCCCACAATTACCAGTCTTCTTGAATCACGTATGGTGAAAAATTGTAACCGTTTTCTTCGTGTTCATAATTTGGACTGCCTGTTGCCATCTGAAAATGAAGTGTTCGAACATACTGATTGGACAAGAAAGCAATTTTTTCATTGGTTGTGCATACAAGTGATGACTGCTGTACCTGAATTGTCATATGCTTTATTACCAATAATTGTGTGTTTTTGTAACTCTAGTTGTAGTGGTTGCAGCATTGTATTCAACCTATTGGCCAAATCACTTTCTGTGCATGCAGCATCCAATCAATGCAAGCTGGATTTACACTGGAAAAAGACGCCTCTGAGTTTGATAAAAAGTGAGCTATTGAGTGATGATCTAATAACTTTGCGAAATATTAATCGAGTGATTGCATCTGATCCATACTCATCTGAAGAGGAGTATATAGAAACATATTTTACTCTATTCCGTATTGAATCGTATCATGGTGTTTATGATGGTATTAAGAACCTTCTGAAGGGGACGCTGGATAATCGGGACATGGAAGTATATCACTCTATCCACATTACAGGATTTAACATTGAATTAAGTGGAATTTACCTATTGATTAAATTCAGCACTGTAAAACCTGTTACTGATTGGCTGAAGAGCATGAAACTAATGACAGGTAATCTATTGTGTATATCTCCTACCCAAACGTTTGAAGATGTCATCTGGGCAACAGTAGCTGCACGCGACCCCGACTGTCTGAAAAAATCTAGTTCAATTCTGCTGCAGCTATCTGATCTCAATGACACAAGACTGAGTGATATATTAAAAGCACTTATCCAATCAAATGGACAAACTGTAATGGCTGAGTCGCCCACCTTTTTCCCTTCTGTCGGACCAATTCTCAGGGCTTTGAAAAAAATAAAGATTGAGAAATTGAAATTAAACAAACAGCTTGTTAAAGGCCAGTACATAAGTGGTGTTGATTATCTCTCTTCATTTGTTAATCAGTCCAACCAATGCTGCTCTACCGAAGATGATACCTATTCAGAATTTTCACTACAAATGAAGAAGTTGGAAAAGCAGTTTGACAAGGATCAATGGGATGCTTTAAATTATGCATTGGAAAGTCCGTTGGCTGTAATTCAAGGTCCACCTGGATGTGGCAAAACGTTTGTTGGAGTGAAATTAGCAGAATTGATATTTACTTGTAACTTGGACAATCCAATATTGGTGTTGACTTACAAAAACCATGCACTGGATGAATTTTTAATGCATGCAACAGAATTTTGTTCAACTGGTGATATTGTGAGATTGGGTGGCAGATCCAAAAACGATGTGATGAAAAAATGTATGCTCCAGAAGCATATGGAGTCTGATTGCTCTATGTCAAGGCAATTCCAAGACCAATTTTACGAAATCAAAGATGAAATCAAAGCTGTTAAAGAGAAAGCAGAAAATGCAATTCTTACATTTTACGAAGATACTTGTCTTACCGCCACTTCATTGATTAAAGCATTAAATGAAAGCCAAATCAATTCTCTTCTGATTGATGCCAAGTATGAAGGTAACCAGTCTATAAAATGCAAAATTAATGGAAAGAAT
Organism: Haliclystus inabai; assembly: GCA_025505365.1. Taxonomy (NCBI): domain Eukaryota; kingdom Metazoa; phylum Cnidaria; class Staurozoa; order Stauromedusae; family Haliclystidae; genus Haliclystus; species Haliclystus inabai. The sequence continues at coordinate 6,252 of JANVCG010029084.1, read as the reverse complement.
GTTACAAAGAAAAAGCTCTTGGATGAACTGTTACCAGCAGTTAAAGCATCTCATCATTCACTGGTTCAATATGTTTGTGAATGCAGTTCAGAAACTGATGATTCAAAACTTACTGGGGGCAGGCAGCTGTGGCGTATACTGCTTGAAGCTGCTGCTGTCTGGTTTCCTCCTGCCACAGTCATTGAAAAGCTGAAACAACTATTGAAAAAATCAATTGTACTTCCTAGCTCTGATGACAAAAGTAGTGAAAAAAAGGATAAAGAAGATACTGCTGATGAAGACTATGTGAAATCATTTGAAGAGCAACGTGCAACATCTCTTGGTAGGCAAAGCCATATCTCAAAGTCAATAATTTTCAGCGAGAAAGTATTTTCATCAACCTCTTTATCTGACTTACCATCCACAATGGGTGTGAATACGGCTGTGCTTCAGACCTCAAAAATGTGGTCACTAGATGACGCTCAGAGAATACAATTTATTTACTCTCTTTTAATGTCAAAATCAAACTCCACGAGTAGTTTAGTTGACGACTGCAATAATGAATTGAATCAACTAATTGAAAAGAAGAATCTTCTAGAGATGGAAAAAAAATTGTCAGTAATAAAAAAAAAGAAGATTATCGGTGCAACTATAACAGGGGCTGCGACGAACCATGATCTTATTCAACTTGTAAAGCCATCAATTGTTATTGTAGAAGAAGCTGCTGAAATCATGGAGCCTTGTCTACTGGCAACTCTTAATGAAGATGTTGAACATTTGATATTAATTGGTGACCACATGCAGTTGAGACCTAAGGTTGAAACGTATGTCTTGGCAAAAGACTATGGCTTGGACATTTCTCTCATGGAAAGACTTATTAGTTTAAATTACCCATACAAAATTCTATCTTGTCAAAGTAGGATGCGAAAAGAATTTTCAAATCTTCTGTTAGATATTTATCCCAACCTGACAGACAATGTGGGAAAAATTGAAAATAACAAACCACCTTCATGTATGGGAAGCTGCATGTTTTTTTGGGATCACAGCCTCAAGGAGGATGGATTGAAGGATAAAAGTAGCAGATCGAAGGTAAATAGTAAGGAAGCAGAAATGGTTGTCTCTTTGGTTGTATTTTTATTGTTTAATGGAACTGATGCATCAAAGATTTCAATTATCTCAGCTTATTTGGGACAAACTGCAATTATCAGGACCATGTTGAAAACCAAGAGTAAACTTTTCCCGTATTTATCTGTGAGTTGCATAGATGTCCAAACTATTGACAATTTCCAAGGAGATGAAAATGACGTAATCATTGTATCATTGGTTCGATCAAATGATAAAAGAAATGCTGGATTTGTTAATACATTGAATCGACGATGTGTTGCTCAGTCTCGAGCTCGGTGTGCTATGTATATCATTGGTAATATTGATACAATATGCAATTCAGAAACAAGTATATCTGTTTGGAAACATTTGGTTGAAAAAATGGACAGCAGTGGATGTGTTGGTACGAAAATTGGTGTAAAATGCCCCAATGAAAACCATAAGAAAATATCATTAGCTGGGACATCTGCATCCCTCTTGAACATAGTTAACAATTCATCATTACTTTGTTCTGAAGTCTGTGGCTACAAATTTGAATGTATGAAACCAGAACATGCATGTAAGAAGAAGTGCAAACCACCTCATGATCATGGTCGTTGTCATTCCAATGTTGGATTTGTTCATAAATTGTGTTTACACACTGATGAGAAACACTGCTTTGAAGATCCTTCAACTCTCAAATGCAAAAAGATAGTAGCACATGAATACAAATTATGCAAACACACTACCACGAAAATGTGTTTCATACCAGAAAACGAAATTGGACATTGTAAGCAAACATGCAGAGGGTTAATGGAGATTTGTGGTCATACTTGTATGAGTATTTGTGGTTTATACCATGATCACAGGCACTGTGAAAAACAGGTAACATTCAGAAGGTCTTCCTGTCAACATGAAGGGGTTAAATTGTGTTTTCAAGATCAAGATTCAATAGATTGCATGGTAATGGTGGATAAAATCTTGAATAGATGTGGTCATACTGTTAAAGCGGAATGCTTCAAGCTGGAAAAGAATGTAAAATGCACCTATACTTGTAATAAAATGATGAAATGTCAAAAACACGAATGCAAAAGTAAATGTAGTGAGACACATACACATGAATTGTGTCAGGAAAAAGTTGATTTTTGGTATGAAAAATGTGGACATCAAGGAAAAAAGAAGAGAAAATGTAGTGACACAGAAGTTGACACTGAGTGTACAGTTTTAATCACTTCTAAAGCAAAATGTGGTCATCCCATCCAACATAAATGTTTTCAATCAATCAAAGATATCATTTGTCAACACCCATGTGAACGTAAACTTTCTTGTGGTCATTTGTGTCGGAATCTTTGTGGAGAGAGCTGCACCATTAAGGAATGTAAATTGTGCATGAGTGAATTTGAGAAGAAACTAGCTGCTTTTCGGAAGAATGCTGAGATAAAAGCACAGAAAATTGCTGCCAGTATGGCCAATGTAGATGGCATCAGTGGCCCAACCAAACTTGAAATAAAAAATTCAGGGACATCAATGGCAGAGTATGTCAAAGTTGAAGATCAAGTGATGAAATCAATCAAGAGTGAACATGGTTGGAATCCAAAAATAACAAAAATCGAAAAAGTTATCAACTACTCTCTAGAATACAAATTTGAAAAAATGAAAACTAAAACGTATGGGACATTTGTCGCTGAAAAGTTCCATGGGACTAGTAATGATGGTGTAGATGGTATTATCAACCAAGGGTTTCGTCTTCCTGGACCACCTTCTTATGGTAAGCAACCTGGAATGTATGGCCAAGGTATATACTTCGCTACTGACTCTTCAAAAAGTGCTCAAGATATTTACACAAAAGGCTCCAACAAACTACTACTGTGCAATGTTCTTTTGGGTAACAGCAAAGTGTTGCATGGTGCAAATCACCAAATTACTAAAAATGTTTTGGATAAGGAGAAATGTGATTCTATCCACGCTCCTAGAGGCTCTGCTGTAAAAAATGATGAATTTGTTGTGTTTAACCCTGATCAAGCATTACCACTTTACATCATCCACTTTTCGAAATCTGGCTTACCTTCTCCACCTACTGCTCAATTACAAACTGTTAAAGGAAAAGATTTTGTGAGAAGAAAGTTAACACGGTCTAGAAACTTTGATCTGCATGATGAAGACGGAAATTTATACAGGCTAGCAGAGTCTATCTACTTCAGACAATCTGCAAATCGAAATACGCAACACTATGGAAATAATTCGACACCACCTAGTATCGAGAGTATTGATTGTGTTTTTAATCGAAAACTGTTGACCAACTTCGAAGCTAAGAAGAAAGAATTCAATGCCAAAAAAATCCCTGATCATGAAATATTAGCCTTTCATGGGACCAAATCCGATAACGTGGATAGCATATTAACAACAAACCTAGATCCCCACAGACCAGCAGCGCATGGTCGAGCTCACGGTGATGGAGTTTACTTCTCTGAATTTCCAGATTTCAGTTTGATGTATGGAAAGTCGCTGATTCTTTTTCGTGTCTTACCTGGAAGAGAAAATAATGGTTCTTCTCGTAGTGCGAGTTTGTTTTACAATTCAACTGTTGTCGGTGTGCACGGCGATGGCTGCGGAGAACAACTTGTGATTCAAGATGCTGATCAATATGTCCCTTACTTTGTATACAATCTCAAGTGAGGATGTTGATCCTACTAAATTTAGGTTCAATATTACTAACATTTGTTCTATTTTACCGCTACGAGTAATTCCTGGTTGAAAGTCTTCTTGAGAATGATTTATTTCGAACAATTAAAAGCTCTTGACAATCTACGATATGACTTGTTGATATTGGCTATCAAACTTGGAATTTCTTCATTTAGCAATATCTTCTAGCAATATGAATGAGTTAATATTGTATTGGACATACGATGGAATAATAATCTTCATCCTCTTTTAAGAAGAGAGTAGATCGGGGGATAGCGTTCGTGTTTGTCTGTTAGTATCGTGTTAGTAAAAGCTACCGTCTCACCACGAACTGTTTTACACATATTAAAGCAATGCTTTATTATACTTTATTCCATTTTCACAATTATATCAATAATAGTGCGTATCAAAACGTGTATAGATTTATCAATATTTTCACCCATAGCTAATCATAGGGTAGTTACTTTTTTGTTGTTGTCAATTCGAATTTCATCTTCTGCATTTATTGGTGTTATTTTACCAATCCTCTAAATAGTTTGTTCAAAAAGATTTGAATGTGTTCTTCCGTAACCCTTGACACATCACTCGACGATCGTTATAGGCAGACCCCAAAAACATGTTCTTAACTATCTTAAGTATTTCATAGCTTCCCTCGTGGTCAACTTCACGAAAAGTGCAAAGCGGCTTGACTACGAATTTGAGCCAAACAAATATTAATCCGATAGTGAAAGAATTTCGTACATAGAATGATTTATGTCACCCTGAAGCACATGTTCCCTATTAATTTTCCGAATCCTATTGCAAACTGTTACAAATGTCCATTCGAATAACCGCTTGCACTTACATTTAGTGCGGTATTTTGACTGGCCTCTTTCGATTGAGAATAGTTGTCCAAGTTGTTATCAGGATGGCAGCTTGTAATCATATAGGTCAACAGTATCCTGATTCCATTTTCAACGCAAAAGAAACAGACCAATAATATAGTATATTACACTTTCTCTTATGAGAGCCAGTAACTTTCGTCCAGCCTCGTACAGTATTCTCAAATCTTCGTGATTTGAGCTAAGCATCGAGATCCAGTTCTTAAGCTTCTTAGCTCGGAATTTTGATACAGCTTCACGTCATTCTAAATACGAAATCTTCATCTTCACCCATTGCTGTTCCAAGTATACCCGTTCCCTCAGTCTAAAATCCCTTCATATTTACCCCGAGTCTTTCATTTGAGTGAAAGTTCGAACGTCAAAGATTGTGCGAGATAATCAAATAGACAAACGATCTCCACGTATGAAACCTTATTTGTTGTTGCAGCGTAAAATGTTCCCTTATGTACAAATCTCACGGATCGTCTCCATCTCTATCTACCTCTTGTCACTTATGACTTATTGTTTCAAACGTTTTTCCTTCTACTAATTTACAAGTTGAAACATACATATATTTACACTATTTATTACATGATACAGCAAAACACAAACATGGTAAGCCAAGAAAAACATTTATAAACTTGATGTCATTTCTAAATATAGCATTACATAATTATCTAAATCTATCCCATTATGTGAGTTCTCCAAATCTATTCTTATACTGGCATGTAACTTCATCGCCATATTTACTGCCTACTCCACTTGTATAGGTTATTCGAGCTAATATGTAAGGTCTATTTAATTACAATATTTGTAAGTAAAACCTTAAATGTATCAAAATAGACTTTCATATTAGTTTGAATACACTTATTTATGCAATGTAGACCTTATATTTCAGAAGGCATTATTTGTAAATTAGACCTTACATATCTATAAATTAGACCTTACACATAAAGTATGCAATATTTTAAATTAAATAGACCATACATATTAGCTCGAATAACTTATATAAGTGAAGTAGCCAGTAAATAGGGCAATGAACTAAATATATTTAGAATAGACCATTTAATTCAAATAGACATTATTGTCCACTATGGCGGGGCATATACAGATACATCAAAATCTAAAATAGGGGTCATCTATAAAGTACGACTCAATTTTGGATGAGGGGATTACTTGGAAAGCGTACAGCTATGTACAAGGGGGAAGGGGTGTTCAATCACATGCGTAGGTACTACGTACGCATCTTCACTGCCTTTGTTGCTCTTCTGAATATTGAAGAAGCCATATTATCAACTTTACAACCAAATCGAATCTTCAAAAAAGTTACAATGTGCCTTTTTATTGAAACTTCGTATTGGCAATTGGTATAATTTCTTCGAATGTTGATTCTCGTATCTCGCTTGGCATACAAAGGTTAAAGATGATATCTTCTATTTATTGTCCTCGGCGTATCTCATTTTTCAGCAAGAGAAATGTGTACATGTATTCTGGAACTGTTTAAAAAAGTATTTCCTATACACTAGAAAAGATGAGATCACTAAGCGAAAAGGCACCAGAAATATGGAGATGTTAATGATATACGACATATTACAGAACTAAAACAGTTTTTATGATATGATTATGATAAATCTTACACTAAATGTAC
>JANVCG010029062.1:0-10835 GCA_025505365.1 Haliclystus inabai | reverse complement strand
ATCGAAGGCTAACAAGAAACACTTGCTGGTGGAAAATTTATGTTGATGTAATAATACATCGCATCTCAAACAACTATAATTGGTCAGTGTTACACACGGAGTGCAATTCTGCGCAGAACAGCAATCATCCATGTTTTGCGAAGATCCCTAAAGAAAATCAGTTCTTAAAAAATGTGCGCAGTTATTTTCCGGCCAGAAAGATTTACATTATTTCTAGCACTTTTTTAGCATACTTATCTGATTAATGAGGTGCCGTTGGACAATAAAATAAAAACATTTCAATTAATGTCTGGCTAGTTCCGTATAATTATTCAATTTCGAAGAACCATTTCATAAAAGAGCAGCAACGACACCACTCTCTTGAGGAAATAAATTACATTTAATGACCGTTGCCGAGCAACGATGTGGAAACGAGACCAGTTTTAATAACACAGCTCCCGTCTTTCTAAAATTAACTTTGGATCCATGCTGTGGCATTGCCGTGATATGCTGTGAAGGCGTTTTATCCGACTGAATTCGACTATATGTTCGCCTGCATAGCGCGGCGCGGTATCTAAATGATTTGAAGACTTATTTATTTTTGGAATACGCCTTAGCATGGCGTATTTTCGAAATAAGGTCGACCATAATGTGGATTGCGAATGTTGACCGCGATCAGTTTTTCGAATTATATACGCCTGCTTAGCCTAGGCCTTAACTAAAAAAAACACTACTCAATACTAGCAGTGTATGACTTAAGTTCCATTTTTGTCACGATTCTTTTTATGTGAAATTAGGAATCAAGCAAAAAGGACTAGGTCAACTGCTATACCTGAATGAATTCAAACGAGACACCATCACCTGCTTCAGACATCCATCTACGTAAAGTTTTCTCAAATTCCTACAAATAGAGTCAAGACGTATGCAAAAAACAGTATTGGTTTTTCTCAAACGATATACTTTCATGTTTTCTTCCCGATAATCTTGTACTAGCAGTTTTGGGCTCAATTCTGTTTATAATTTTGTTATAAATAGGCACTACTACCCTGCTATCCCTAAGCTATAAATATGGTTTTGATTGGCTTCAATAATGGAAGACAAAATTAATTCTGGGAAGTTTTGCTGAGATTTTTATACACGAATGGAAAATATCATGCAAATTGATTCATAATGGCCCTAATGCTACACAAACGTCACACTAGCAAACTACTAAACTTTCGAGAAGGAAACGTTTGCTCTTACATTATGAAGGACACAGTATTTTAGTAATGTATTTGATATACAAACTTCTATGAAATTTTAATTCCACTGTTTAATCTGTAAACATCGGGACTGGAATGCAAACTGAATATAGCTTGGGTGACACCATGATATGTCATCAGAAAATTCTTGAATTGTTTTTCAATTCTTCAAAACGCATTCTTGACTATTTGCAAGCCTCTGAGAATTTGAACATCAAAAACTGAGGAGAAAAACAAGGTGATCAAATAGCCATGTAGTGATTCTATTGCAACACATCAGTGAATACTAACATCCAAATCAACAGCAGGTGAAATCCTAAAATCAGCACCTAGAATAGATATGACACATTGATTTCAGATGTGATATTCTCTTGCATTACACCAAGATATTATAATTAGAACAAAGGCAATCTAACACAAAGCCTTGATTTTGTAGATTTTGAAAAGGCTCATACTTTATCTTACCTCCATAAAGATCAACAAAATAAAACATATTCAACATTTTCAAGTCAAAAAGAACAGTATTGTTGAAATAATTAATTCATAAAACCAATGTAAGCTTCTTAAAATCCATCCTTTTGATGGTACATTTACGTAAAGTAATCACTTTTGCTATGGGTTGGGGATCAAGAAGTGGGAAAATGAGCGTTCGATTGCTATTATTCCTAGACCTGCTAATCAGGGAGAGATTCTTTCGTTTTTATTTTCAAGGTAGAATTGGTTTTCTTGGCACGATGAAAACCCAGGTTCGAAAAATTGCGGGAAAACATGAGTTGTTTACAGCACTTTTGATGTCTGCAGAAGAACAAAATAGACTGTGTAGGGCCAGTTTGAGCGGCTCTTTTGGTATCTACAAATTTGGAAAATAAAAACCAAAGTTTCTCTGATTAACTTCAAAACCGGTCTAAAAATAGTAACAATCAAAGGCTCATTTCGCCACTTCTTCAACCTCAACCCATAGCAAAAAAAATTTGTTTCGTAAATGCATCATCAAAAGTATGAATTTTAATGACTTTACATAGATTTTATGAATAAATTATTTCAACACTGATGTTCTTCTTGACTTGAATATGTTGAATATGTTTTATTTTGTCGATTTTGATAAAGTTTTAGCCTCTTGGTTCAATTAAAATATTTTGATTACACCTTCTCATTTGAATGACAATGTTACTTACAAAAAGATAGCTCTGCTGGTAAAACATTGCACTGAACTCCACCCTTGAAAAATTTAAATAAAATAGGTGAAAAAAGGAGGAACGATTGCTTCAATATGCCCACAATATTTCTGGCTTAGACAATCCATGAGGTACGTACTCACCTAGGAAGGTGCATCCCTCGAAAAATGTACAGCTGAGTACAAGTGGGAGGGGTGTTTGAATAATTACGTTTGTACGCATCTACACAGACTTTGCAATTCTTTTGAAAGATTAAGACGCTATTCTATCAATCTATCTATGACCACATTGTTTTAGAAATAATGATTCTACGTGGATATCAGGTTGGCAGTTGAAGTATTATTATGAGAAAAAGTTGCCTCTAGCTTTGCATAGCAAGTTGAATGTTGAAGATTCTAGTTAGCACCATTGGTTTATAAAAGTGTGCAACATAAACAAGTCCTGCATTCTCAAATTGCATTAAAAAAATAAGTATAATTGATGTTGTACAATATGTGATTTGTGACTTATCTTTTCGAGCCCAAATTCCAAATACGATTCATTTATTAAAGTGGATCAAGGTGTACCGAACCTCAACCCTTGATATAGAATATAGATTAAAAAATGAAAATTACATCATCGAAAACACTACAGTACATATACGACAGAATGTGAGCAAGAAGCGTACCTCAAACATTGTAACATTGCAAGTTGTGACATCTCCGAGGTCCATTGTTTTATCATTAGCCATTCTAGCAAAATTACAGTCACACATTTAGCGTAGCATAAATGGTTTCAATAGTCACCGTGATCCAATATATTGCAAAGAAAATCGTCATAGTCGGGTTGGATGCTCAAGTGGACATATTATGCTAGTAAATCAACTCCAATCAGTCATTTAATCTCAAAAATAATATCCTTAAAATCTAATATTTAAATTAAAGTTGACTGATCTGATTTGCTGTTACTGAGAAGAGACATTCTAATGTAAAATGGAGCGCTATTAAAAATCCTCAAGTAATGAGATTACATGAGAACAATGTTTGAAAATGTCACATATATAATTGAGAATTGAGAAAACATAAAAACAGTCCCATTTTGAAAGTAAAAAAAGGACTTACATACCTCTTCTCCTCAGAACTTCTGAACTCCAGCAATCGATTCAGCATTTTATTCTGAAATTTATTGCAACACCATTTCAGGATAATTTCTATAACAGATTTTGTAAGCAGCTCCACTAATCTATACGGATTATCTGTGATGAAGAGTTAGCACAACAGTGTTAGGCAGGAGGATAACGTCACAGAAATGAAAAGCTTTCTTAAGATATCGAATCAACTTCCGATTGTCAAATTGTTCAGCCTTCACATCACTTTTCAAACATAACCACATACTTTGCTACTCACTTTACATAATCAAAACCACAGAGGCTCATGTGATTCATGCTGCATCAGGTGACCAGAGTACTTCATGAAGTATGACTAATCAGTATCTCATGAGCGAATACCAAATGATACTCAGAGATTCTTACCATCTTTTCAACGGCAGTGTTCTCTATAAATTGTGATCCATGGCCTGGACTTCCTTTGAATGTAAATTTCATCCCTAATTATAATAAAAATAACTTTTACAAAAACAATCTGGAAATCATCCTCGGTAGTTGATCTTCTCTTATTGATTATAGTGAAACTTGAGCTTATAATTTCAATCCTTATTCTAAGTATTGCATTAAAATACGACGAATAACATGTGTTCACCTTATCAATAAAGAAGTGCCATTGTATTTTGAATGAAATTTCTTCTTCAAATCTCTTACCAATACTTACAATATTCTTTGCACAATATTTGCAGTACAAAATTAGCCCAGTTTCTGGGTTCTTCCAAACAGGTAGGAGCACTTTGTGTTTTGCCATGCTCCTTAAATTTGATTTTCTAAGTGTTAACAAAATATCAACTCACACCAGCACAGCTTTTCACCATAATAGACAGGACATGCCTCTCCTGGAGATGCCAAACCTGAAACAATATTATATCAACAGAGATGAAAGAGATAATGAATAACATGCATTTTTGGTTTGGGCATATTTTAGCAAATCTCTTCTCGTGGTGAATAATCCCTGGTGTGAGAAACGGCGGAGATATCAGTCACAATGATGGTTGCATGGTAAAGAAGCCAATACGAATGTTAGTTGTCTTAATGGTATTGAATGTACTGTAGAAGCCGTTTACAATTTAGGTTTTCTATTTTGTTTCATAAAAAGTGAAAAAGATCAAGAAAGGTTTACTGAAATCTAGAGATCAACCAACAATGACAAGGATGCAGCTCCCTCCTATTTATGTATCAGCCTATGAGACATTCACACTGCTTTAACATTAATCATCGTATTATCTTACCTTCATCCAGGGCATAACCAACGTTCATTTCACAGAAAAGTGATGAAAGAATCAGCTCTTTCATTCCATATCCTGAAATTTCTTCATCTATGTAGAAAGTTGATGACAAAATAATTTAGGTTACTCTTTCAATTGAATTTCCTCCAATTCACTGATAAATAGAACCAATACTGAGCACACGCACTGCATACAGAGTGTATACTTATACTTTGTTAGAGTTTCAGTGGCGGCTAGACCATTATGGCAGCTGGTGTATTGTCCCATTAATACATTTTGAATTTAAAATCATGGAAAATGTTTTTTAATGAAGCGTTGTCTATTTGTATATAACCCAAATAATATGACCATTGGAGCATTTTTTTGCAGCTGGGAATGATAGATTTCACAGAACACATGTGCTTCAGTAATCCTACTGACATTTGTTTACATTTTCAAGCAATGAAGCGCTACTTTAGGCAAATGCATATCCAGGTGGGGTAGAGAAGAATGCACTTTTGGCAGAATTCTATTTGCCCATGGCTTGCAGTTATTATCTTCTATGAGTGAAGTGTAGTAGATATGGCCTTTTAAGTATGATTTCTCTTCACAAGTTTTCAAAGGGGTTTTACAAAAGCTCATCAATTATCGTTTTTGACACAGCCGCGGATGAATAGTGAGTTAGCGGGTGAAGCATTTACAGAATGAAATTGTCAGATTTGGAAGGGAGAAATTAAAAACAATAACTGATTGCATATTGAGATGAAGTAAAGAAAATTGTCTCAAAATGATTTCTACAGTAACTAGGAAAGATTAGGTAAAGCATTTCTTTGTCCAAAACATGATGAAACAACTACCGTTAGGAGGTTTAAAAATCTGCTTGAGCATAATTTGTCAAAATTAGTATCAAAGAAACCTGAAGAAATTTCATGAGACTTTCTCAAATCAAAAAAAGGGAGACTTTTGAGGAATATTACCAAAACTCTAGATTGCGTTCAGTTTAAATTTGATTCCAAATAATCATACCTGGTACAAATGATAGATAAATGTTCCTTTTGGGTGTGAAACCATCTCCTTTAAGTCGGCGTATTGCTTCTAAATACCTGGAATAATCAACAGACTTGCAAATGAAATAGGAAACTATTCACATACAAATCAGTGCAAGAATTGTAACTGGAAAGTTTTCCCTTCGTAATAAAATTGCAATCACTTTGGAAACAATGGCATGGATGCTTGCTTAAAATTTAGATATCAATAGGTTGATATACACCAAAACATTTCTAAACACCTAGCTTGATTGTGTGAATGTATTTTCTGCACCACAAATGTCGATAGACACAAATCGATATTGAAAGGAAAACTTTAAGGTGCCTGAATTTAAATTTCTTTTGAATTCATCAATTTTTATCTTTTTTACACAATCATGAATTTATTACCGTAACTTTCCCGATCTAAAAATGTACATTGCTCAAAATTTTTGTTCAATAATAGTATGGAGCGGGATTTGACCTACAAATAAACTTGTTATGATAGTCAGTCACATAGCTGCTCTTCTGCATTAGGAAGTGGTAAGCACATGACGTCAGTCATCTGCAATAATATTAAACTACAAGTTATTATACTAGTATAGTTTGATATAAAAAGGCTTATCCTTTTTCTACTTATGGTAGGCTATGTGATTACGTCTCAAGGAGATTCTTGAAAATATCCTTTTGGCAACTACCTTCATTGTAACAAGCAGAGTGTTTTACTTGTGCGCACCAGCATGTTGAAATTAATGTTGATGGCTTGATTTGATATATGTCAATGTGGAAGTAAGATCTTGTCTTGATGGTGTGTGGTTGTTGAACATATTGGAAATATTTGCATAAGGTTATATAAAGTTTGGAAAATATTTAGTAAAAGTTATGAATCCGGCTTCCTACAGGCAAGCTACAATGTCTAAACATATTACAACTATGGCAAGATATCTAATTAAACCTATAAACGTGTCCTACAGCCAAATTAAGGTTTAATACACTGGTTGGTTACTAGATTAGAATGCAGAAATATTCACAATTCACTAGGATATGTTATCTGATTCTACACCATTTCTAAAGATCTCAACAGCAAGAATAATTCAGGATATAGCCGTTTGATACATTTGCAAATCTCAATCATACATACTGGATTCCAACACATTTCATGTCCTGAAATTAAAACGCAAAATCTCAATTACCTATACCTGAGATGATGGTAACCCTATGAATAACACAGATTAAATTATATGTTTAAAAACAAACACTACAATAGCCATAACAGTGATTTGTGACTCGTGGTTGAACCATATGTGGTCTCTGCATTGTGGTCTACCACCAAAAATGAATAGAATTTTTTCAATTCTGCTTGTTATGAGTGGCTGCAATATCAATGTGTACGCTCTCATACTCTTGAGAATCATTCAGTACCATTTTATGTATCTATGATGACAGCACACGGAATAGGATGTTAATTCTGATAAACTAAGAATTGATAAAATATGCATACACTGTAAGGTTTGTGAAAGTAGTCTGAACCTGCTGGTGTTATGTTTCAAATTGATTATTCAATGCTCCCAATTCTCTTGAAATTGGATCATTATATTCTCAGCTAGTAAGTCTAGTATAAGTCTTTGTCTACAAGATGGTAATTATGCTTCTGCCTTATTATTTACAATATAATCGATTCCATTAATTATCAGTGTGAACAGTTACGTAGGGTAGCGACCATTGATGGAGCATGACAGATTCACCAACATTAGATTTCTTTTCCAGTACTGTAGAAATATTTTGTATGGATTTGGATTCATAATTTGACTTACTTAGACCTGTTGGTCTGGTCATTTGGTTGTGAATAAGAAGAAGAATATTTCCTAAATGAACAGCGTTAACAATGTTGCAGAGTTATTATAGTTATAAACACTATCAGCTGTGAGACACACACGTGAAAACAAGTGAAACTATGAAACATATGAACAGTTCAAGATTGGCAAATGAATCAATGTTTATTATTGACCTGTTAAATGTTTGCTTTAAAAAATTGAAATGAATTGAAACTTGAATATTGTAATAAAGCTTGCTGCATAATGATACAGCCTCTATTGACCAATCTAATCTGTATTTATTATAAATGGTTTGGTAAAATCAAGAGCTATAAATGATGATTGAGGAGGGATGTATAGTAGAATACAAAATGCAATAATTACCTGACTTCCTCTTGCGTAAATATTTCCATCCATGTCCTTATGAGCTGAAAATGGATCATACTTCCAAAACTCCTACCATAAATAAAACAAGTGAATTATCAATGTTTTTCTTAGATCAAGCAATCAAAATTGTTCAAAGAAGCCTTCATGAACTGAAAGCTGGTGAAAATTACATTCTGGTGATGGTATAAGCATGATAATCAAATAACAGAACATAATAATTGATTTGGATAGTGATTATAACGGACAAAGATAATCTTACAGTACTATGTAAAACTTGATAAATAATATGTGAGAAATAAAGATGTAAAGATTACCGTACTATCCAACTCTGTTAAATACAATTCAATCTAACAATCTATACAATCAATAATTACAGCTAGATTTAGGATAATCATCAATGATTGCTCAAAGCTACAAAAAATCACACACCCTTAATGAAACACTATTTTGATCAAAAGAAGACTTTCACTTGATTTCTTTTACATACTTTCAAGCAGATTAATAAAAAATTAATGACACTCAAGTTGAGGTAAAGCACAAATTCCAAGTTATATCACATTTCAAATAAAATTATACAAGATCTTATTTAGTAGATGATGGGTAAATGAATGTTTTGCACGTGACTGTATTGTGAATCAATACGCTTATTGCTTACCTCAAAAACAGGCACAACATCAACATGGCTGTTCAATAGAACAGATGACAATGATGGATCAGTCCCATTCCATTTGAGAACTACAATTGGTTTTTCAGGAGTTGTCTGTGGAGAGAATGAGAACGTACAACTCTTGCATGCATGATTGTAACAACAAGTCTTATCAGCAGAAAATCAAAAGTCAATCACTTAAGCATCATTGTTTGTAGAAACTATTGGTAATCATGCTCCAATGCACTAGCCTATTGTAACATATAGCACTTTAGAAAATTCCAAAATTCCAAAAGCAAGATTGTCTGGCAATTCAACTTACATCAATGCAGTTGAAATCCAATCCAATTTCTTTTGCAATTCTTTGGAAGAATGCTACAGCTGTATCTAAACAAAATAAATGCCATATGGAGGCGGTGATACTCAGTAAAGCATAATGATTACCAAATAATAAGATTGATTGTTAACTTGCAATTTCAATCATCAAGTAGCAGATCTATGGAGAGTTTGCGCAGTTTAGCTGCAATATCTTTAATCAATAGCTGTTACCTATGGAGAGGACTGCCACACTCATGGCAGTTACAACAGAGAACTCAATTTTCTATTCGTACATGATCTTACAACACTTGTCAGTAGCGCGACTCCTTCCAGTCAAAATGTAGACCAGAGTTGTCGATTTGGGCTTCTTTTGGGTTTCTAATTTTCAAGAGCAAGTGGAATAGAGATTGAAAAAGTAAGAGGGTTTTGACCGGAAAAAGGTGTCAATGTTTAGATTCTTTGTCAATAATTTTTAGAGACGCATTGGGTTTCACAATTGACATCCAGATTTGAAATTTTCACGTTTGAGGTCACTTTATAATCATTTTTATTTGATTTTTATTTGATTTTCTGACTGAGTAGATCTGGAGATACTGGCAATCGCAGCTTGAAGAATTGTTTTGTTTCGGAAATTTCAGTTATATCGACTTGACTTGATAGAGTAACCGGCTGCTAACTCGCGATGATATGGGACCATAGTTCACGGAGGGTGTCAATCATTTGTTTAACAATACCTCGTTGTAAGATGGTTTGGCTCAGTCTGAGAGAGATGAAAAACACAACGACGCTCTAACTTGGACTTTCCTCTATCGTAGTGGTTAGCTGTCCAGCAGCTGGATGCCTTTATCAAAATAATAGCCATCCGGCACTCAATATGTACATGCATATGACTAAATCCTAAAGCTTTGTCACACCAAGTAAAACCATCGCGACTGAGAGTCAGCGTTTGTTGGTGATTAGTCTCCGTTTTACGAAACTTTTTCCTAGTTAAATATGAATCTCCCGATAATGAAATGCTGAACTGGGATAGAAAGCACTTCAAAAACAGTGGACTGGCATGAGAAAAATTGTTTTTTATTTCACTCTACCGTTGGCACTTGATTAAGACATTCAATATTCTTGTGCCTTGCGTCTAGGCCGTCTGCCTTTAATTCAACAAAATAAACATCAACGCTTCAGTATTTTCCTATTTTGAATCCTACTGTGGCGTTTCAATCTAAACATATACTGAATGTGATGAGAAATTGTCACTAAATAATGTGAAAAGATCGAAAGAATTAAGCAATTAGTTTATTTGAGCTTGCTCTGGGTCTGCTGATCAGCGGTAGATTCAATCACTTCTAATGCTTACTTCTTCGGTTGAAACACTGCCAAAAACGAAACCACGGAAAAAACACCAACAGTTGTTATAGTTTTTATTTACTTCTGACTCGATTGTTTCATGTGAAAATAAGGTGGTTTGATTTGGAGAGACGGAAACTGTTCCAGTCTTGCAGATTCCATTCCAAGACACGTCTCTTATCCCACTTTAAAACCTTCAATGCAAACAAAGTGTCACAAATAACGCCTAAAAGGGATGGTGTTTCTTGAGGATAGATTTTGAGACCTCATCAATTACTAGTTAATTGTGTGAAAGATGCATTTAATGTGGCTGTTGATAGTTTGATAAATTCGATTCAAAAAACCGTTTTTACGAACTCAGATTTGACAACGCATGCACAGACTGAGTGCCGGACGGCTATCATTTTGATGAAGGCATCCGGCTGCCGGACGGCTAACCACAGCCTTCCTTTATTGATCGGTAGGTCTAAACAGCGGAGGCGCGTGTTGTATCGTAACCATAGAGATTTGATTGTGAGATTGATAAATCATAAACGAGACTTTTGGCGTGTGAATAACAA
>JANVCG010029040.1:0-10855 GCA_025505365.1 Haliclystus inabai | reverse complement strand
TTTTTAGTTGCCACCTTTATTGGTGTAATTTTACACCACTTACAACCTGCATTTACACCATTTGTTCTTAGAGTGTGATTTTAGTTTTATGATTTCCAACTTAATCAGGCTATATGCAAGGTTGTAGTGAATGCGAGAAATTTGCAGGCTGTATTTTAATGTTGATCTTGATAGAGAGCACAGAGATTCTATGTCAAAAGTATCTCTACTTTGTCTTGCTCTTTACTACTCTTCATGATTCAAAAGATCATGGTTTTCTATGGATTCGTTGTTGACAACAATTTTTTAACAAATGTTGAATAATTTTCTTCTTCGATTTCAAAAAGCTCATATCTCGCTGGCTATAATATAAAAATAAAGCCTCACTCCTTTATTGAATTCTCCTCTTGTTACCAATGCAACATAGTAAAATTGTGAATTAGAGTGCAACAGTAATAAAATAAGTTACACAGATAATTTTGTTGTCAATCTTGAAAACTCTAGTTCTGAAATCTACATGTAAACCATTTCTACATGATTGTTATTGTTTTACTTTCCTGTATAACGAGTTTTATCTGTTTTCATCATATCAGGAAATACCAAAGCAAACAAAACCATTTAAGGAAAGCGTGAATTTTAATAAAAAAACTTGAGCAAGATCTAGCAAAAGTACTATCGATATCAATCACCATTGAAAGGGAAGCAGATGCTATATACCCAAGATAAGGGCAGGATACTACATTGGTCCAACTGTAAATGTGCAAAGGCTTTATAAGGGACTAACAAATACATCCCTAATCCTTCTTTTATCTCAACTTCTTATTTTCGTTACTATGTGTCACACCACCCTGAGTGAATGATGTAATTAATTCAGATGGAAACTAAAAGATGACTGGCTTTATCAAGATGGTAGCTACCACAAACGCAGCCCAGCCTCAAACGGTCTTTATAAAAACAGTAGAATAAGTTTTACACGTTCACTTACTAGAAACGATGAATGTATCAACCACAAACTAATATAGATCCAAGTAGAACCTTTGCGTTGATGCAATTTAGATAGGAAATAGAATATTTAACATTTGAACACGAATATTTAACGGATGATAGCACTTCACATTGATATCAATCTTAATCACCAAACCTTTTTATTTTATTAAATTTTATTTCTTTTCCTATATTTCCTTTTACATTTATACAATATATTCATTAATCTTGTTGCTTTCTAATTAAGCTGCTTATATTCAAGACTCGGCATGATCTACCTCTTTTACTTCCTTCAAATACATAACTAGTATTACAATCACAACACTCAAAGCAGCAAAAGTTATCAAAGAAACGATTGGTAGGTTGAGCAAGAATACCCTAGAAGAGAACATTGATAGTGTTCCGGTGACTCCAACAACAGTTGAAAGAAAACCAGAAGCAACTCCCCTGATGTGATCTGGAAAATACATTGGAGCTAGAACTGAGCCACAACTGGCACCCATACTAGTGAAAACAGCAAGTGCACATAGTTTCATCCAGTAAAATGTACTTGGATACAGTAACAAAATGAAGCAAAAAGCTGACAATACATAATCTATAATTATTGTCCATCTGTATCCCAACCTTTTACACGATATATAAGCTACAACATATGATAGTAACTCTGCAAGAAGAAGAAAGCAAAGGTTGTAGACTGTATTAAGTGAGGCAGGACGACAGGGTTTACAGATAACATCATTTGAATTCTTTAAGCCATGTTCTACTAAATCCTCAATATCCTCTGCAAATATAAGCATCGTCGTTACGTATAAATAGGAAAATAGAGAAGTAAACATTGTCAATAATATAGTCCGTGGTAAGATATGAGGCTTGAATAAATCCAAAATATTACCACGTTTGTCAAATAAATTAGATGAAACTTCAATGTATCCAGTCGGAACCTTAGTTCCATTCTTTTTAGCTATTTCTTTCAGTATAAGCAGCAGCTGTTTATACTTTTTCGACGAAGCACAGTACCATGGAGACTCAGGCATATTATATAAACAAATAAAGGCCATGATTGATGGGATGGAAGTAGCAAGTATGACATACCTCCAAGTAGTATACTGGAGCATAAAAGAGCCAATGAGCATACCTAATCCATTACCAAACGGATAAGCCATAAAAACCAAAATTGAAATTGCCGATGATTTATCTGGCACGTAATCTAATAAGAGCGCAGATATGGTAAGAGCTCCTGGCAGCGTAAAACCAATCAAAAATCTTAATAATATCATCCAAATCACAGACGGAGATAAAGCGGATAGAAAATGAAACACAAATGACAAAGCAAGTGCTAATAATATAGTGTTCCGTCGACCGTAAACATCTGCTGAATATCCCAATATGATTGATGATATCACATTACCAGCGTAGCATAAACAGTCAAATACACCAACCATCACATGAGTCAAATACCAGTCACACTGTAGAGCTGGTCCTATGACAGCCATTTCAAACATCAATGATACATAAGCTGTTAGACATATTGCGATAGTTAGAGCTCCCTGCTTTTGAAAAATACCACCCCCTATGTGCTTCAAAACTTCTGAAAGATTATAAATAGTATTCTCTTCATTTCTACCTTTCTTTCCAATGAAAATATAATCAAAATGTTGAGTGTTCAGAATTTTGTAGTCTTTCATGTTGAGCTATCCGTTTTTCTATAAAGACTTTTCTACTATGCAACTCATATTAGGTAACACGAAAATCATTGTCGCATAAGATATACAATGGAGGATAGAAGAATCGCTTTCAATCGCATTCATAAATCACAATGCGTTAAATGTGATGCAGTTGAAGTATTTTGCTCATCAAACAATACATTTTTATGAGCAACACAATCATTGTATTGTTTCACGATTCTTGAAACAAGTACGTGAATCACGCTAGAGTAAGAAATGTTGTAAAAGGGTGCAGTTCACAACAATAATAAAACCATTGTATAAGCATTGTAGGTGGCCTTACTTATAAGGTTAGTGTTTTGTGGTATACAAAGTATTCAAAGTATTTGAAAGAAATGTCATTGAAATCATCTTTTTCTAATTTCATTTTGATTTTTTGAGGCTATTTTACTGCTCTACTGAACTCTTCTTGTTCTCGAAACAGAATGTTGGACGTCTCAAACCCGGCGCTTTCGTGTTGTTTAATTTCCCTTATCATGGAATGTGCACCCCTATTCGGGGCCTGTTTCTGATTCTCTCCTTTGATCACCCTGAACAAATAGCCCAACGTCCAAGTGCGGAGAAACTCATTGCTGCTATTCATTCAGTATGCAACACATGACAGAATCAATGGAGCCAGCTAATCGAATATGGAGAGCCTCACATTTTATTAATTTGATTCTCAGTGGGACCCAATAAATATCAAGAGTCTGAATTCATATTCTACTTAATACAAGTACGGTGCTTATAGTCTGAGAGCAGCCTTATCTTCTATAATAATAAAGCGCGAAACGACTGTGTGACCAACACACAATAGAATGTTATAGTTCGAA
This sequence comes from Haliclystus inabai, assembly GCA_025505365.1. Taxonomy (NCBI): domain Eukaryota; kingdom Metazoa; phylum Cnidaria; class Staurozoa; order Stauromedusae; family Haliclystidae; genus Haliclystus; species Haliclystus inabai. Next base: position 7,356 of record JANVCG010029040.1, on the reverse strand, counting down.
CTCCACCGTTACGGCGCACTTTTGCTACTTCTAATACTTATCTGAGGTAACTAAAAGCTTCTATTTGTGGTAAGCGCTACTTTTTATAGCTTAAAATTCGATAAACTGTGCACAAATTGCGGTTAAAGAACGAAAAATTGTGTAATTTTGTGTAATTGTGTCATGTGAAAATAATCTTCGTTGCTTTTGCTCTCTCTCTTTTGTTTTGAAGAAAGTCCATGCCATTTCAAAATGGCCAAGTTGCACGTGTTTTTCTTCGAGTTTTTGAGAAGTATTTTTCGATGTTTCAATATGCCTAAAGGGAGAAGAGTTACTTTCAGATCCCAGATATGGCTCAGGAACACAAGTAGACGAACCCTTCTCGGTATGCTTTTATAATCTTAACTGTTTCAATGCTTTATGTAAGTCTTTTAAAGCACTTGATCGCTTCGCTTTTCACTGTGTTAAGGGCTGAGCTTTGTGAACTACGATATGAAGATTACTGGCTACAGAACACTGCCGGCAATCGTTACTTTTATCTATTTTCATGTTTGGTAATCATGCTTATAAGCTTGCTTTTTTGTTATTTTACTGCTGGAAGAAAGGATTTGTATTGGTATTTCTGTTGTTGACACTCAAAATGTAGAAAGAGTTGAGCCACATACATTAAAAAATACAAATAATTAATTTAGGGCTTCACAATATTTAAAACCAGACCTGTATTTTTATCGAAAGGTAACTTATTGTTGAGTCATCCTTATTATGTTGCTTCGCCTTGTAACTTTATTCCGGGCTTTATTCATTTATTCAAATTATTTATTTAATTTTCGTTTGTGAAGGAAATTTGCTTCGCATTTCGGCTCATTTGGAGCTAAATGGTGATAAACAAAGACATTAAAGTAACCACTCTGTGAGAGGTTCACCAAAGTTAGATACATATTGCACTTTCTTTCTACAATTTATGCAATTCCTTCTATCATTTTCCAGAATCACCTGTTGATCTTAACCCACAATGGTTCATGCAGAGATTCATTCAACCAAAATACAACAATAAAATTTACATACACATCACTTTGACTGAGAATACTAGTTCATAAACTGGTAAACTGAGAAACATTAAACAATCCATACTTATTGCACTTTAAGCCACGGTGTATGTATTGTTAACATAGCTCATTTACTTAAAGATTATGCATATTTATTTAATTTCAAATATGTATTGCAATAATAGCTCTTTCTTCTATGTTTGACCATTATTGGAGAATAAGTATTCATAATTTGAAATAAATTATTAGTATTGTTATACTTTTTTTTCAATTTCTTTCCATAAGACGTTTTGCTTTATTAAGTAGAAAAATGACCAATTTTCTTACAGGTGATTGGAGGGAGCGAAGCGACCTCCTAGAGGAAGCGGAAGGCTGACTGCCCCAGGCGCAGTCCGCAAGCCGAAGGCTTACAAGGAATACAATATTATTGCTGTCAAATGAAAAAGGGGGATTATTGCGTTTGTTCTTCCTTTGGTGATTGTGACCACAAAGTACATCAGAGTAAGATCAAATGCTAATACCCTATCTCGTATGACAGTTAAGCTCAATTAATGACAGGCTTTGACAAGGTGTTTTGAGAAGAAACCTGAATGAATTTCGCTTGATTAAATGCCTCAGGAAGGCACACGTCGAGAAAAATTATAAAAAAAATCTTTTTCCAATAAAAGTTCTATTATTTCAGACAGTTTGTAGAAATCTTTGATATCATCCAGGTATTTGCACTGGACTCTTAAAGCGAAGGTAACGTTTTAACCCTTCTAAGAACCACGTGGATTTTGGCTTTTAATGATAGCTATCAACGGACATTTTTCTCCAGTCAATAGTGCATAGTATATGCGTTACTCCTTCCTTGTTCATTTCTCCATCAGATACATTATCGCCTTTAAAAATATGAGATCTAGATGAAGGTGTGCGATAGCAGGAACCAGTTTCATCTGCGTTAGAAATGTCCTTCGGTTCATAAAGATAAGTAATAGCTGGCAATATCTGATCGATCCATAGTTTAGTAGTACATATAGGGCACATCTACAACTTCTTTTTTCCATGCACCGTTTTGGAAGCGATCTCATTTCATTTTTCAAGTGATTTGCTTTACAAGATGTAGCTTCACATTCAGGAAGAGCAAGACCTGCATCAAGTTTATCTATACCTGTTAGAAGAATGTCCATTGATTTGCATTCTATCTGCTAACATACCACGGAACTATACCTGAGTACATCCTCGTCAACATCTGAATTAGCCTTTAACCTTTGCTGACAACATCTCCACATAAAAAATTGATTGTTTTTCCGAATAATTTTCCAACTGTGGGCCGGTCTCTAGTCAATCGGCTGTCGTCATAGCTATTTTCTGTCTCAGTTCGAATGTCAAGACATTTTTGTAGGTTTTTTTTATTGTGATTCTATAAAGTCGCTGCAGCTGCAGAAGCACTGTATATAAATGCCTTTAGCTGTTGCAAAGACATTTATCATTTATCAAATGGAATAAAAAACTCCTCTTCTATCAATTTCAAATAAAACATCAAACATCAAAACAGTAAATTTTTATCACCATGCTTCGGCACATTAGCCATAGCGCCATTTTGAAGTTTATACTTTATCAAATTCTTCATTTGATTGATGTTAATTTTATCATGAATTTATTATAAAAGCATGGTCTTAAATAGACCTTTTTTGTGAGATTAGTCACCAAGACTTTTGCAATGTAAAAGAAGGCCTCTGTTGGTTGCTTTTCATCTCACATAGCGTAACTTTTATCCCAATATTGGCTACTTTGATTCCAAGGGAAGATCATCTTTTATATTCTTCTAGCTCCATGATAAATTTCGCCCGAAGAATGTGCGTTATTTGAAACGGATAATAGAAACTGTACATTTTAATTTTTACCAACAATGGTCAAAATGTGATCAATAAGACGCCAGTAGACCCTAGATTTTTTGAAGCTAGTCTATGTTCTATAGATTACTCATAAAAACATTGACCAGAAGAGGCCCAAAAGATGATCCCATAGTAACGCTATCAATCTTTACATGAGTTTACCATCACAATGGGACAGCTGACCTTTTGTAATGCCAAGTAAAATCTCCTTTTAGTTTCCAGGTAGTGAATCTAAGGGATATTTTTCACTGAACCAATTATTTTTTTAAAAATGGCGTACATTTGTGAAAAATAAGCAAGTATCGAAAGGAACTAGCACACCGTATTGAGATTGAAGGAATGTATTTTCACTCAAAAATGCAAAGTGTCCTGTATCATGAAGCTATTTGTAGCCAGGGGCTCATGTTTTTCATTGAGCTATTTCGCCAATGAGGAGCTTCACGTACCATTTTTTTTAACTGTTTCTTCTGCGTTAATAGGATTCACCCATCATGCCTTCATTTTCGCTCAGACGCACTCAGAAAGATTTCTGCACAGTGCACATGCCCCAGCCTGAAAGAGTATATTATTGTTAAACGTAACGATTCCAACCAACCTTGATAACTTTATCTGGTATAGCGTCAGCTAAACCAAATGATTACGACACTTCAGTAAAACAAAGTTTGATCTACTGTGAAATTGAAACACATGAGCGAGACTAACTCCTAGGCTAGCATCTATACAGATCTCTCGATGTATTCTTCACGTCTACCTTATATAAACTAGCCGAGGGCTGGGTATAGGCCCTAGTAAAGGTAATATACTTAGCCAATGATTGATGCACTACAGCTATTGACGTAACACAATTGGAATAAAAAAATGTACATTGCCTCCTCCTGTCAAGCTAGCATTATATCTTGGGATTGGGAACATATTTAGAACAGCAGGCAGCAATTCATTAACTTCATCGCTGGAGAATTAACAAAGCAAAACTGTAGAAACAATCATCACGCCCAATAAATCTGCCACCTTAGCACCACTAAGTTAGTAGAGTATCAAAACAATATTTTGTTAAGACAGAAGTTTGAATTTGCATGAGGCTTCAAACAACAAAATCTGACAAACAACAGCCAGCTTAACCATAATGTACCATATACATACACCCGGGTACATACATTGTATCATTTGAAATTATCTAGATTAGTAATTTTATGAATCAATTTCAGTTGTACGGGATAACATATAGCAGGAGATCAGTTAATGATCAAATATTATCTATATAGAGTTTTACATCATTGTCATCATGAAACAATGAAGTTTGACGATTTCCAATTTAATATAGTTTACTTCTTTTATTTCATAATTCAGAATTCCATTTTTTATAAAATTTTTAATAAGTTGTCTTTCAAGATTCTTCATAATGAATCTCTTTCGTTTCTTTTAAACATTTAACCAGCACTATAACAACAACACTCAACACAGAAAATGTAACCAAAGAAAAAATTGGTAAGCTGAGCAAAAAAACTCTAGAAGAGAACATCGATAGTGTTCCGGTAATTCCAACGACAGTTGAAAGGAAACCAGACCCAACACCCCTGATGTGGTCTGGAAAATACATTGGAGCTAGTACTGCAGCCGAACTAGCACCCATACTAGTGAAAACAGCAAGTGCACATAGTTTCATCCAGTAAAATGTACTTGGATACAGTAACAAAATGAAGCAAAAAGCTGACAATACATAATCTATAATTATTGTCCATCTGTATCCCAACCTTTTACACGATATATAAGCTACAACATATGATAGTAACTCTGCAAGAAGAAGAAAGCAAAGGTTGTAGACTGTATTAAGTGAGGCAGGACGACAGGGTTTACAGATAACATCATTTGAATTCTTTAAGCCATGTTCTACTAAATCCTCAATATCCTCTGCAAATATGAGCATCGTTGTTACATATAAATAGGAAACTATGAAAGTAATAATTGTCAATATTATTGTACGTGGCAAAATGTAGGGTTTGAACAAATTCAAAATGTTACCACGTTTGTCAGATATAGTAGATGGCATTTCAATGAATCCACTTGGAAGTTTGGTTTTGTTCTTTTTAGCTATTTCTTTTAATATATGCAACAGTTGGTTGTACTTTTTCGACGAAGCACAGTACCATGGAGACTCAGGCATATTATATAAACAAATGAAGGCAACGATTGATGGGACGGAAGTAGCAAGTATGACATACTTCCAAGTTGATACTGGAGCATAAAAGAGCCAATGAGCATACCTAATCCATTACCCAACGGATAAGCCATAAAAACCAAAATTGAAATAGACGATGATTCATCTGGTATGTAATCTAATAAGAGCGCAGATATACTTAGTACTCCAGGTAGTGTCAAACCAATCAAAAATCTTAATAATATCATCCAAATCACAGACGGAGATAAAGCGGATAGAAAATGAAACACAAATGACAAAGCAAGTGCTAATAATATAGTGTTCCGTCGACCGTAAACATCTGCTGAATATCCCAATATGATTGACGATATGACATTACCAGCGTGGCATAAACAGTCAAATACACCAACCATCACATGAGTCAAACACCAGTCACACTGTAGAGCTGGTCCTATGACAGCCATTTCAAACATCAATGATACATAAGCTGTTAGACATATCGCGATAGTAAAAGATCCTTGCTTTTGAAAAACACCGCCTCCTATGTGATCCAATACATCTGATAGTTTATAAATAGTTTTTGTTTTGCTTTTAACTTTCTTACCAATGTAAAAATAATCATCACTTTGAGAATCGACGATTGTATGATCTTCCATTTCGTTGCATTTACCATCGTTTTTATCGTCTTGACTTTTTTGCTGTTAAAGGGACAATTGAACTCATCGACACATGATTGACACAAGAAACCATTGTTGACGGGGGCAAAGAGAAAATACACGCACATTATGATGAACGGAAGTTTCAGGAGCAATTGCAGTATTCACTCAATCATGGTATTGTGTGATAACTTTTGTAAACACTTAATAGAAGAGCCTACAATGAGCTAACGAATTGCAATGAATTTGCATTACCAAAGCGCTGTTAGGCAAAGTTCTTCATTGACCATGTATAAGCTGATCATTTTTTTTCTTCTCTCCTATCATTATCTAATTGCTATTCTTACTAATCAATTTCATAAATTGAGTTAATTGACTGCAATCAATATTATTTCATTTCATTATGTTATAAACGAGCCTACACGCTCATTTCTTTCCCTGAAGTAAAAAAAATAAGACACGACACACACATTGCACAAAGCTCTATATGTTCCTTTGACAGCTTACCGGAATTTAGTGACACAGATTCGATGGAACATCTTGCTATTACCAACTGTATATGAGGTGAGGTTTTGGAAGCAATTGCAAGAACCGCGAAACACAAAGCCCATGCAGGTATTGACAAAATGACAAATAGACATCTATAGTTGCATGAATATTACCATTATGAACAAAACTGTACAACAAATCTTTTGGACTTGGATATATTCCGTTCAAATTGAAAAGCGTCATACTGTACAGAAAAACAATTTGACGGTGTAGTGAGTATGGCAATCGCTCATGGTATATCATCCGGTTAAGTTGATGCTAAGGCCATTGTTGTGAGGATTGCAAACGCGAATGGAATATAATTCCCATTTCAATTTGATTGCTATCAGAAGGAAGTTGAATGCCATGTATAAAACTCAAACAATAGCAAACCCAAAACGCTTCAACATGCAGGTAGGATAGCATCCTAGAGACAAGTACCAAAGAGGTCTTCACTTCACAAGCTGCCGTAGCTTTCACTGTTATTGTATTCTCAGTTATGTGGTGTTAAACGCACGAGTTGTTTGACCTCTTTAATGCAATAAAAAATCATATATTGCGGAAAATGCAAAGTTCAATTAGAACTTCAGCGATTCTGATCGTGAACCATCCATTTTCTGACTTTCAAGTGCGATGTTTGTCCTCCACGAATTCATAGAACAACGATTATCCAACTGCCCTACTGCTACCTTGAATATGATTCAGACCTTAACTTGCGCAATTTCACTGATAAATATGATAAGTGAAACTTACAAATTTAAACATTTACTTATATAATAATTGGAAGTACTTTTTGACAAAGAAAATGAGCTTTCCAAAATACTTTAAGCTTTTGTAATTATTTTTATGTACTAAAAGCAAAGAAGTATCATATTTATGTTAATAACTTTGATAAAAGTGATATGAAAAAAGACTTAATGCAATAAAAAATCATATATTGCTGAAAATAAAAAGTTAGACCTCCAGCGATTCTGATCGGGCACCCATCCATTTCCTGACTTTCATGTGCGATGTTTGTCCTCCGTAACATTCATAGAACAACGATTATCCAACTGCGCTGTTTCCAATTAATTGTGAATCGAATCTAAATATGCGCAATTTGATTGATAATTATA
>JANVCG010029006.1:0-25550 GCA_025505365.1 Haliclystus inabai | reverse complement strand
GTAAATTACGCCAATGATGTATTTTTAAACTTTTCTTGAGTTGTAAAGCGCATTTGAGCTTATTTGGAAAATGCGCTGTATCAAATAAATTATTATTATTATTATTTATTTTGAACTGGATTGTAATGTAACTTGATTATGGTATAATTATTTGAGATGTAGAAATTTGATAGTGTGAACCAAATCTTGATTGCCTACTAATTCCCCTGAAATGACGTCATCAAAAAGATCTAGTGCAAGCGAAGATTTTCAGTTGAAACGCGGTCAACATGCCATTGCCTCAAGTTTGAATTTCAATGGACCGAAGCTGCATGAAGGACTGAAACACAATTCCTTTGATGTGAGCTCAATATAATTTTATTAATTTAACAAACACAACATGGAAAGTATGAACTGTAATAGTTTAAGATAATAAACAACAAGTAAGTAACACAAGACTTTAATAACAGGTTACTCCATCTCACTTTTCGATTCTGGAGCACATGGTGGGTCTGGGCCAAAGTGAAGCATTATGTCACATCAGAATAAATTACAACATGAACTAAGCTATTCAAAACAGAGATTAGATTGCTCAAATGTTTTCCTGAACTACATGGAGATGCACAGTCAGAGGCAGAGCAGTTTGTAAACATTGATTCACATAATGTCGATGATGCAAAATGTCCTCATTCCAAGAATCAGTCTATCGGTATGAAGATTAAATGTTTTCAATACTCGTTTCACCATTATTTACTCCTGCAACCTTACTGGTTTATGAATTATGAATAAAAGAAAACCTGAAGCTCAAATTTGTGGATGCCATTACATTTGCTGCTGTTTTTATGTTGCGTTTTGCAGCAAGAACATGAAAGCCCTGTACATTGCCAACAACCAATACGCAATCAGGAAAAGATTTGAAACACAATTAATTTGTTTAATTAAAGCTAAAGAGAAAATAGAAATGACGCACCATAGGGGACTAATTCCATAATAACCAAGCAAGAACAAGAAATTAAGAATGCTTAAGGTCTAAGTGAGATAAAGTGAACATGAACCGGCTCTACCTACAGCAAAATACTCTCTAATTTAAAGAAGATAGGATGAAAGAACAAGAAAACAACTTCATGGATTGAAAATTGTTTTAAAAAGAAGATGGTTTAGGCATTCTTCACATGAGACAGGCAGTTACGGCGAGGTTGGATGCAGCTTTTTAGTAAATTTTCCAATGCCATTGAATTCATTTTTCAGAGCGACTTTTTAACACGATTGTTCTCATACCCCAGTCATAGGATCCTACTTGTGTTAGATGAATTTATACTATGTAAAGAATTAAGGATGGGCCATTGCGGGAATATTTTTCATGGAAGTGTAGTGTCAATATTCACTCTCACTCATTACGACGTAAATTCAATAGCGTCAAACACTATTATGATCTCCTTTGGGATTTGAATTTAAACAAGATGTATCAGCTTATTTCACGTTAATAAGAACTATTCACTATGAAGTGTACCAAAGTGCATACAAAGTTGGTCATAGTACAGAGTCAGCACTCTTTAAAGTTCAGAATGACATTTTAAGCGCACTCAATTCCAACAAATGCGTGATTTTAGTATTATTAGATCTATCTGCTGCCTTCGATACAGTAGACCACAAAATATTGCTAGATAGATTGGCTTCTGATTTTGGAATTACAGGGAAAGCTCATGCCTGAAAATCTACAATGTATGTAGTAGTATAGGACATGGGGAATCCTCGGCCAATCACAGCACACCATATTATCATGTGATTAATCTTGAACCGCAACCAGTGCACGCAACGTACACATAGATTATCATGACAGCCATGTTTCACTTCCACAGCTTTTCTCTTGTAAGGAAGTTATTGGCTTCGCTCAGGTTAACGGGATTATATCTGCTGCAACATGTTTCAATTCAAAGACCTCTATGAGTGGGTACATTGACTGAAACATATCATGTTATCATGTGAAAGTGACCGTATTTAGTTTGGACTTTCATAACCTTTTTTCTTCATGTCTGTGCTGTAAGCAAGGCATGGCAGTAATTTATTTACAAATTGGTCATCGCGTTCCATCTTGATGCCAATGTAAATGCTAAGCAAGCATGATAAAATGGCACTAATCTTACTTTCAAAGCTACAATTTGACAACTCCGTTTTTGAACATTAATTTAGTTAACAAAATTTTTGCAGAATTGAATACTGCTAATTCACTACTACCTCCCGTATTGTTGTCGGAGCGCTTTATTTTGAGGTTATTTCACCAAATTAATCACTCTTGTTTATATTCGTCTTGACATTCTAACTTGCGAACTTATACAGTAGAATCTATACATGTATATCTTACTGCATGTCTGATTCTGAAAGCTACAGTGTTACTCATCCATTTTTAAATAATTATTTAGCTTTCTAAATACTACGCAAACCACCGCTGCTTTGCCCAGACATGAGAATTTCCTGACTTTTAGCGGATTTCTGACTCTTTTGAGATTTTTGACTTTCTGGAATGGTCTCGTAATTATTCGTTATGGGGTCATCGATTTTGATGGAAATACCTGGAAATTTGTTGATGAAAAATGATTTATTCCTAAAAATGGAATGTATTCCTGCTCCATTGTTTCAGAATAAAACCATCATTTCGCTAGCGATCTTTTTCTTAATTGATTCGTGGTTTTTTTTCTATTACTGCGATCAAATTACTCTTTCCATTCAATAAAAACAATGGTTTTGAATTCAAAACATTTTTAGCATCTTTCATGCCTAGTTAAAGTGTATATATAAAAAAATTGGGGTTAAAAGTTGATTATTGCAAAATTTTTTGATACAGTCAAACCTGTCATAACGGTCACCTCTATAAAGCGGCCACCTGTCTATAATGGTCACTTTTGAAATGTCCAAAACTGTATTTTCTACTAAATCAACCCTGTATATAAAGGTCACCTGTATATAGTGGTCAATTTATCTGCCTCTCTTAGCTGGCCATTATATACAGGTTTCACTGTACCACTTTTTAAATCCAAAGGGAACTCGTGTTTTTCCAATTAACAAAGTTTTGACAGGAAAAATAAGTCTCTCTCGGACATTTTGCTGTCTCACAAAATAAGGGCCCAAGATACGAAAGAGAGCGTCTAAAGACACAAGGCTGATGTTCATAGGTACATTGCTGTATAATTTTTAAGATGAAAAAGTTTAATAAATGTATTAAAATGCAATTTAAAAATGATGCATTTTTATTCGTCAGAAAACTTCACAGAACAGCACCTATTTACAATTTCACGACTTTAGGACATCAAAATCGAAACATGGAATGTTGCAGCTTACTGCTAAATCGTACGTAAATCGACTAGCTAGTATGCAAAAGTGTGCGAAAGTCAGTCAGCTTGTCACAACACTACTAAAAGAATGGAGCAATTAAAAAATGAAATGAAATAATTTACTAAACTAACTAAGTTTGGATTTTAATTGAGATTACAATTTAAACTTCATGACTCATTCGGTAACTTATTGTTGATTTTTATTCTCATGACAAAGGAAATAGAGCAGTTCTTCGATATGCAAACGATCTAATAGCGATTGGAGTTTCAAAAAAAAATTATCCTAAAAGATTTATGGAAGTTTTAGTCTGAATTTGAGATTAAAGAATGCCAAAAGTTTTGAAATTTCGGGGCTGAAAATAGATCGATACATTCAGACGACCGAGGAACGAATCTTTCATTAAATATCCAAAATTTCTCCTTTTTTCAATGCTAGCTAATATAATTCTTGCAACTGAATCATTTATGCAGAATGAAAAAAGCAAATATCAATAGTTCGCCATAATAAAATACCCCATAAAACACATCAATCAACCAAAATTATTATGAGAAGAACGCAAGTGGATCACTGTACAGTACATGTTCATACATTAATAATCCTTGAAAGCAGCGATTGGACGTACAGCCCATCAAACCATCTACGAGAATGTGTTTTCAAGAAATGACAAGAATACGCAAGTGAAAACTTTCAGATGCTGCGCGCACTTCACATGTATACAAAAAAATTGCAATGGCTCCATTTAGATGTCATCACCTCAAATTACAAGTAGGTGCAATCCTATGAAGTTTTCCGACGCATAAAAATTGGTCATTTTAAAATGTTATTTAATACATTTATCAACCATTTATCATTCTAAAAATTATACTTTAGTGTACCTATGAACATCAGCTTTACGTCCTTGAACGGTTGTTTTCGTATCTTATGCGCTTGTTTTGTGAGACGGGAAATGTCCGAGAAAGACTTATTTTGCGGTCAAAACTTTGTTAATTGGAACAACACTAGTTCCCTTTGGATTTAAAAAGTGGAACCAAAAATCTCTCAAAAATCAACTTTTAACCCTAATTTTCGTAGGGAAGAGATCATGCAAAGTAAAAAAGGATGTTGAAGTTGTGTGAACAGAATTTCAAGCTTTTTCAGATAAAGCAATAATATTTTTTCTGATGTATACACTTCAAAGTCTTACTAACCAAAGACAGATGGTTTGTGTAGAAACGAGAAATCAACCGTTAGATCAATCAATCAATCAATCAAACAAGAAAGCCGTTATTCTGTGGCATACCACAAGGCTCTGTAATTGGTCCTTTATTGTATCTTTTATACACACCTCTGGATAAAATTGTGGAAAGCTATGGAGTATCCTTTCACTTTTACGCTGAAGATATCCAACGTTATATGTCAGTTACTGTATCACGTTTGAGAGATGGTGCGTTCTCGCGTGAGAAATTTGAATCATGTGTCATTAGGCAGTAAACTGTTAGATATTCAAAAACAAAAATGAATGACAACAAAACTGAGCTGCTGATTTTGCATAATAAATACGAAGTACCATCATGTACGGACTCAGTTAAAATTTGTGCTTCAAACATCTTTCGATCTGCTATTGCACAAAACATCGGCATTCATATTGAAATTATATTTTCCTTGGATCGAAATCTGTGTCTATGCAAATCTGCATTCTACCGACTTCACAGTATTGCTAGAATCAGAAGATATCTTGATCTCTTGAATCAATAATACATGCATTTGTATCTACCAAAATCGATTCAAGCAATGCTGTGCGGATTGTTTATCACTTATGAAAATTTGACAGCATAACATCCCACTAATGAAGCAGCTACACTGGCTACCCGTACAACAAGGAGTAGAATACAAGATTGCACTATTTACATTCAAATGTGTCCATTAACTCTCTCCATCTTACCTTTGCGACTCAGTATCAATGTACAATCTACCAAGATTACTCAGATCAACAGATAAAATGTTGCTTGTTCAACCAAAATATTATTACAAATCTTATGGTCTGAGATCATTTGTGGCGCGATGGAATGACTTCTCACTCAACATTAGAATGTGCGAAGACATTGACATTTTTAAAAAGAAGCTCAAGACATTTTTGTTCAATAGCTGTTTTAATTAAATAAAGTTCATTTTTGAACATGCTGTACATTTTTATCACCGTAAGTTAATTTTTAAATAGACCTTTTAAATCAGTAGCTGAATTGTCACATGAGACAGGGGATTAGCGTTTGTTCTTACTTTGCCGCTGATGACCACAAAGTAAGCAGAACAAAAAACAAACGCTAATCCCCTGTCTCATGTGACAATTCAGCTCAATTAATGACAGGCGTTGGCAGGGTGTTTTGCAGAAAAACGTAAAAAAGTTTCAAATAAATGCCTCGGAAAAGCACAATTCGAAAAAATTCTTGAATATTTTTAGTCAAAAAGGTGTTATGATGATGTGTTCATGACTGACTTGTAAGTCAGACGTGTTCACTCGCGCGAGTGATGAGATATGAATTTTTCAAGTGTCGACTTGCTGTTTTTCCTATAGTAAGCCCTCTTGTCGTTTTCGGACGGGTCCCGACCAAATTAAAATTAAGAGAACGCTAAATTGGTACATTGAACTTTAAATATCTCAGCTTATACACGTCCAAATCGAAAAATTATTGATGCCAAACTTCATTATTTAGCCTAAGCTACCTGAATCTGGAATAAAAAATTTTGGTGTCAGGTGCACTTTAAATTTTTCAAGTATTTTAGCCATATAAATTACACCAACATGTAGTTTTAATTTTTTCTTTAGCTGTAAAGCGCATTGAGCTTATTTGGAATATGCTCTATATCAAATAAATTATTATTATCATTATTACTTTTATTATTCATACTTTTGTAATGGTGCAAATTTGGTTAGACATTTCACAACTAACAAATTTGATAACCAGTGTTTTTGATTCAAAAACAGATTCTAACAATTCCTGAATTTTGCAAAAGATGGTGGAAAGTAGTCCAAACTTTTCAGTCAAAAGCGTACTAAACAAATTCTGCATGAAACTTCAATCAGTCATTTCAATTGGAGAAGTAAAAACATATGAAAAAGTTACTTGAAACATAGATATGTACTATAAGATGACATAAGAGGCGAAAAGACCGAGGCTAGCCTGGCACGATTTTGCGGGCTGACTGCGAGATGAAAATGCAATGTGAAGAGAGTTCAAAAACAGCCTGTCTCTCAGACCTGGCCAGCTCGCTTGCGTAAACAGCCCTTGGAAAACCTGGAAGAGTATGGTATATGTTGCAGCTGCAAAACATGTTAGCTACCATTAATGTGTAGCCTTGCAAGATGTTTTGTAAAGGAGGCACCGTTTGGATACAAAAATACATCTCAAGACATGGAACATTTTGAACGAAGTTTACATTGTTTCTGAGAGCTAGGCCTTATAGCATCACACAATTCACTCTGCTGTGAAAATGACTCTTCACAGTAACTTGTGATCTTCTCAAACATTTAGGTTGTCCCTTGCGTGTCTGTTTGGTGATGCTATAGAACTATGGTACAGAAAAATTAAATACTATATTAGGCTTATTCAATTATTCATTCATGTTAAAAGCAATCTTGTCGTATTTATTTTTATAGTCCTCAGTATTTTATTCATGCACCCAATGTCATCAGAGTTGGCGTTACAGAATCTATAGTGGCTGTTGTTCAAAATCTTCCATCTCCAATAACAATAACAATTGAGGTCAAATCAATCGCTCCTCCCAACAAAGTGTTAGCAACTGCTAAATCCATTGCATCTGAAGGTATGTGTCCAGGGTCCAGCAAACCAATGTTCAATTCTGAAACCTAGAATTTTATTTTAAAAACTTATGAAATGTATTTTTTAATGCGGGATCCATTACATTTCATTACACTCCAGATTTCCCTTTGCATCTTTAATGTTATCATGGAGCTGTATTCTCCAGACGTAATCTCGTTTTTCATGAAATACTGACATCTTAAAAACATAGTCATGAATTTTGATACTTTTACAGTCTCATTACTGATCAGTAAAACCATTTTGATTGTGTGTGCTGACATCAACATGTTGTGAAACATTAACAGAGTTGAGGATGTTTAATAAACTAATTGAATTATCATCATGATTACTTTCTACATGAATGGACATGAAGGACACAGGAGTAACTGATCAACGATTCAACGCTATGTTGAGTGAGTTCTTTAAAGATTCTATAACACAGGCTACCCACTGGCAAAAGCCAATCAGCAAATCAAGCAGAATGCAAACTGAAAACGGGCAAAGCAAAAATAATAATGATAATAAACTATACAAGAATCAAATCAATTATTTTTAGTTATACCAACCTTGTCTTTTACAGTTATAAGATCCGGTAATGAATGGTACAAAATTTTGACCTACGACTCATTCAGGTTTATTTAAATAACATAGCAATAGAAGACATTAAGTTTGTTTATCGCTGAAGTGGGAAGAAAGCTTTATATAGGTTAGCCATTAAAGCCTTCGAACTGACCAGCGTGCTTTGCTTTGAAAACTGTGCATAGTTTTCAAACTCTCTTTCGTGAGCAAGGTATGACGTAATTTTTCTATTGTCTTTTCGTGACATGAATTTGAGATTCCTTGCTCCGTTCGTCTTTTTCTTGGATCGTAGCATTCACAAAGGACCTTGTCAACATGCTGCATCAAGACATCAGGAGCTCATGATGTCTCTGTCTCAGAATCACTAGCAATTCCCTCATTTGCTTGGAACAAATCCTTGTCATTCTCTCACAATTCTCAATTCAAATCTCAATGACAATGGCATATTCACATGCCTAGTCACACTCAATTGTTGCTATTCCTGGCCACGATGCCGGTGATCGCTTGCTTGCAAGCTTCCAAACAATAGTTCATACAATTCGAAATTAGAACAATCTCATCAGTATCTCAAATCATGTACCACATAGAGGCAAGGAATTGTTTCCCTCCCTCCTCCCATCATCCAGGTTGAAGTAACAAGGTAGGTTTATATATTGTAGATTCCACTGTCTTATCAGTGTGACTGGTGAGGGGTGGTGGGAACAGGTCTATCTTACAGCCACATGTATCCACAGTGGCTATATCCCACCACCCAAGCACCTCAGCCAAAAATAAAATTACAATTCTCTTGTGGATTTAAGTTTAATTGAGATTTTGCTGGTCTTATTCGCCGTTTTATTGCAAGTAATTTACACGCTAAGAATCTGTATGCTATGCTGTTTTCAATTGAAGTTTTGGTATTTATGTTTTATCTTCAAGAAATACAGCATTTTGTACGCAGTGAATTTCAATCCAGCGCCGTGCTTTACGTAACTGTTACTTGCAATTATTTATGGCTCGAAAGTAAACTAATTCATTACCTATAAGCCTGATTTTAGTATCATCATAAAGCTACAAGTTTGGTTTTTAGGATTCAACTATTTGTTTGGGAATGGGCATCGTTTTGGATTTTTAAACCACTATTTTGATGATGCAGCTAGAGTAACCCCTTTGATAAATCTGCTGTAAATGAATTTATGTTTGAAGGCAATGTACAACAAAATTTGTCGATTTAAACTACAATAAAATTATGAAA
Source organism: Haliclystus inabai (assembly GCA_025505365.1). Taxonomy (NCBI): domain Eukaryota; kingdom Metazoa; phylum Cnidaria; class Staurozoa; order Stauromedusae; family Haliclystidae; genus Haliclystus; species Haliclystus inabai. The sequence goes on along the minus strand of JANVCG010029006.1, from coordinate 16,631 downwards.
TAGTATCAGCAAACTCTTCTCTTTTGATACGTAGATTTCGTTTCGAAAATCTCTTGAATTGAGCGTTTATATTATTCCCAACTTGAACAACAGCAACGACCGGAAAATTCCAATGAGAATTCTCTACAAAAAAGCAAACGAGGGAGCCCGTAAACTTTATCAAATGCAAAGTACAATCCACTGGCTTTTATCTTACATGTAGCTGCTAGCTAAACCAATAAATAAACTAGATATAGGTCCGTTTTCAAAACAAATTCGACAGCATAAACGTCTCCGCAGCTTCAATGGCGGCCAAAGCCAGAACGTAAACAATACAAAGCATGCTGGTCAGTATGCTACCAGATTCATGTTTTGCTAAATACATGCAAAGCAATGCCTTCTTCGTCCCTCTTACCTCAAATTCAGACATGGTCACCCGTTCTCAGGGTAGGGAGCCCCTCACTATTTTGATCATATTGAGCTTTAACAATCACTCTCGGGAGGCTGGGTTGGCAGTATTTGCTTTTCTCAAAACTATTTTAGGGGTTCAACCAAAAAAACAACGTTTTCCAACGTCTGACGTTCACATAAAAAGAAGGTGAACATTTTCCCAGATAAAACAGTTAATCATAAAAATAGCTGCTGTGTTCCAGGGTATGCGTAATCTCCATGTCGTAGGAAACATTTGAGCAGCAAAGCTCAGAATCTTAGAAAGCAACATTTTTATCTCCTTAAACTTCCCCTTTCTGGCTGATTAATAATTCACTGTTATGTAGCAAGATCTGACCAAACTGTATTGACTGATTTATGACCAAATATATTGTGCATATGAGCCAAAAGTACCTATCTTATCATTCAATTGAATCAAGATGTAAACTGATTTTGTTTTATAGGGAAAGAAGCAACTCTGAATATCAAGGTAAATTCCATCTTTGAAATCGATTTCGCAGTGTTTGTCGTTGCTTTGCCTTTAACCAACTAATTAATTGATACTGCAGTCTGTTAGTTGAGATAGTTTATGGATTGTATGAACACTGATCTCTTTTATCTAATAACAAGCGATAAACATGTGTTTAAAGTATATATATCAGAAAAAATATTATTGCTTCATCTGAAAGAGCTTAAAATTCTAATTGTACAACTTCAACATCCTTTTTTTACTTTGCGCGATCCCTTCTTTACAAAAATTAGACTTAAAAGTTGATTTTTGAGAATTTTTTTTTGTACCACTTTTTTAATCCAAAGGGAACATGACAATAAAAATTCAACAATAAGTGAGCGAATGAGTCTTGAAGTTCAAATTGTAATCTTAATTATAATCTAAACTCAGTTGGTTAGTTTAGTAAACTATTTCATTTCATTTCTAAATGCTCCATTCTTTTAGTGTTGTGACAAGCTAGCTGACTTTCGCACACTTTTGCAAACTAGCTAGGCGATTCACGTACAATTTAGCAGTAAGCTGTGACTTTCCATATTTCGATTTTGATATCCTGAAGTCGTGAAATTGTAAATAGGTGCTATTCTATGAAGTCTTCCGACGAATAAAAATGCATCATTTTTAAATTGCATTTTATTACATTTATTAATCTTTTTTCATCTTAAAAAGCAATGTACCTATGAACATCAGTCTTTAGTCTTTGACTTATTTTTCCGCTCACAATTTTGTTAATTGGAAAAACAAGAGTTTCCTTTGGATTTAAAAAGTGGTACCAAAACATTCCTCAAAAATCAACTTTTAACCCTAATTTTCATAGGGAAGGGATCTCGCAAAGTAAAAAAGGATGTTGAAGTTGTACTAACAGAATTTTCAGCTCTTGCAGATAAAGCAGTAATAATTTTATGATATATACACTTAAATAGTATTTTCAGGTTTATTCAATTCTTACAATTAGATCGATGAGGATAAACTACCTGAAGTTCCGCTATCACCCACAGCTGGAGAGTATGTTGCCCTAGTTGTATCTTGTGGTGACCCCAAACTCAAATTTAAAGAGAAAAGAAGAGTTTTGCTTACAAGATTATCGACAGAGACATTTATCCAGACTGACAAGCCAATATACACTCCAGGTCAAACAGGTAATCAATATTTTATTTCTCATCTAATAATGAATGAAGACAAAAGGCTGTCTGTCTGTCCATTCTGATTTTTTAAACTTTTGAAAAGTTGTAACAATGAATTTTCATACTAAATGCGTAATATGTATCATCAGAATCATCGCTTTTGAATCTCATTCAAAATAATTTTGTTTGCTTGATTTGGTTTCTTTTGCTTTCGCTACAGCCATCAAATTTAACCTCATCAAATTTGAAGTAAACAGAATATTTTAAAAGTAATCAACTCTCTGAATCACAAATGGTAGTACAAACCAAACTGCTCCATATCTTCAGTTCATCTTTCAATCACCAATCAATGTGTGTGATTAAATTGAAAATTAAATTTTAAAAAAATACATAAATTGATAAATAGAAATTGCTAATGTTTTATATATTGAACTTGATGACGGCTTTAAATGAATATAATCTTAACCTATAAATGCGAAAGAGGGCCTTTTTTCGCTCGTGATTTGGATATGCTTACAACGTTTTATTTCATTATCTGATTCAAACAGCAATAAAAATAAAAATTTTAAATGTATTACTTTTGCAGCTTTCACTTCAGGCATCAAATTTCACCAGATCTCAAATCTTGACTGCATCGATTTGTTATGGCTAGCAACTGTGATTTCTTAGAATCGCAGGAAATGTATGTAACTGCAGTAAGTCAGTGACTGCAATTTCCAAATTCAACCAAGGATCAAAACAATACAGACTGCAGCAGGTGAAGATCCTTCTCGAACTGTGAATAAGCCAATTAGTTCAAACATTAATCAGGGTTTAAAAATTCACACATATTTTCTGGGTTGATTATTCTACTTTTTTATGGAGACTAAAAACTGTAGAATTGTACCAATCATTATTATAATTGAAATACTGTAGAATCAGAAAAGGCAGCGGAAATGGAATAGCTGAATATGCATTTTGAAGAGCGTTTTGTGTTTCGTTTCGCACAGATAGGGATATTCAATTTTATTCTAAATGAATTTGTTATTACCTTGAATTTGTATTGCGAATTCATCATTGTATTTCTTCCTCTGTTCAAAAGTGTAAGATTTTGATTAGGCTCGGTGTGAGGGAGACCAAAAACGACAATTATATCTAACGTAGACCTTTTCATTTTCACGCCACAAAAGGTAAAACATGACGATCTTGGTTTCACATAGCCTGCTCACAGACTCTCCTGAAAATGGAACTTGGTGAAGCACATTTTAACACGAAATAGCTTGAAGGCATAAGATTTATTCAATACACGAAGCCTACACTTCCATCTAATCTCAAAATCACAACAATGTATAGTTTGACCCATGCCTAGATTTCAGTGAGCTTTGTATTGTGACAATTTGACGTAAATATTTACATGAAAGTAGTAGAATTGTATCGGTCATTACGGTAATTGAATCTAAATAATATCTTTCCATTGCTTTTTACATTTGCACAGCGTCAGAAGGGCATATTTTCATTGATATCAATTGATCTCTTATAAATACAAAGGTGTTGAATTGAAATGCCGTAATTACTTTGTCAGCTGCTTTCTTAGAATTGAACGCTCTCAAAAAGACCTAAAGCTAACATTGAAATGCCCAAATTTATTGACTGGAGAACGGTTTTTATTACTGCGGCTGGTGGGACAGGGAAGACGTTTTTTATAAATTTACTGTTGGCTAAAGTAAGACAACAAAGAGTTAAGTTGCTCTAGCTGTCGCTCCGTTTGGTAAAGCTGCTACTCTCCTATCTGGCAGTATGGACAGTGCATTCTATGTTTAGATTGCCATTTGGTTTGAGAACAATAGAGAAACTTATTCGTAATTTTAGAAAGTTTAAAACAAAAAGGATTTAAAACTACTGAGGAAATGTGCATTAATAGTTCTGCAGATTTGCTGAAAATCTCTTATGGATTTGTTATGGTAAATCCAAGAAAACACAGAGCAAATGATCGTTCTTCCTTGCGGCTCAATGGTATCATCTCTTCGAGAGCTTAAAGAAAATGTTTTCCCTGATTTATCCGATAATATGAAGAATCCAGAATGGTTACTAGAGAGCTATACTTACCCCTATAATCATCACTGTTGACGGAATATATCATGATATCCTGGATGCAATGACGGGACCACTTTTACTTTACGATAATACAATTGATGTTAATGAAATGACTCACTACCCCTTGAGTTCCGCCTCATCTGTTGCATTCGAAATTTGGTATACCTGTAATGCTCGAATCTTGATCCTCCCAAGTTGTGTAATGGTACTCGCCTAGTTATCAAACAGCTGAATCAAAATTGCTGTAATACCAAAGGACAGGGGACACGAATCTGGCGATCTGTTCATTTCTATAATCCCGAGTGATGTTCTTTTCCAGTTTAAGCATGCACAGTTTCCTTTGAAACCTTGCTTTTCAATGTCAGTCAATAGAGGACAGACACAACTCAGAGTTGTAGGATTTGAATAGTCTCTACCTTGCTTTAATTCCATTGGCCAGTGAACGTTGGATATTCCAGGGTTGGAAACAGCTATTGATTATTTGTATTGGCAGAATATGGAAAGACGAGAAATGTTGTTTATCAAGAGGCTCTGAACTAGAATGTATTTGCAGCAGTTTTGAATGCTATGGAGCTGATTTGTTTTGCTTTAGCAAATTTACCATATCAGTAGTCAGTATTGGCCCACAAGATGTAATGGCTATAGTTTTACATATTTTAATTTAAAGTGGCACATACCCCAAAAAATTTTATTGTTGATCTAGTAGAATAAGGGTCAAAAATAACCAAGGTGATAATATTTTTTTAATTTGAAGTTTCCTTCCTGTCTAAAATACCACTCAAAGTAGCCAATTTTACAAAATGTCGCTGATGCGGATTAAGAGCCTGGATCTAGCTTTATGACGTAAATTCGGGAACCCAATTCAAACTTTTAACAAAGCCTAGACCGTGAAACTAATGCGTCACATTGGTGATTTTCGGAACTGCGCGATAATTGGTAAGTCAAAAGAAATTTGACTTACAGTAAGTGAAATAGGAAAAAATCTAGTTTTACAGCTGTCTGCTTGTTTTCAAATCAAAATATAGAGGATAATTTAAATTAAATTTTTATATAAATGTGCATGATATCGGTTTGTCGCGAACCAAGCTATGAGAAACAATGGGAGAGTAATAAAATGGCAATTAGATTTTGCAATTAAATTTTACGACATAAAATCATAGAAGCCTATTCAAATTTGTATTATAGCATTTATTTTCCCATTGTAGTGATGTGAACATAGCCTTTTCATTTGTAGAACAAATTATATCTTGTTCAGTAAATTTGTATGGTGATGATGATGATTGATAATGATGCAGTCTCTGCTTGGACCTAGGTTTACCGCAGAATCATTTAATGTAATTTGAATACTAAAACAGCAGAGACCGACTGTTAGTTTAAAAAAAGTACCAGAAAATACAGCATTTACAACTGCATTGTTGTAGTCTTTTTCGGAAAATGCTCAGATTGAAGGAAAGATTACTTATAGACGCTTACATTAGCTGGATCCATAGATTTCTACGCTCAATTGGAAGAATTCCGTAAAATGGAATAGTGTGAAGTATAAGTATATGTGTTTCACTTGATCTTACTTGAATTGACAAGCGTCTTCTCTATTATACAAGTTTGCACTAACTGCAAAATTTCCTGGATGCTTACACAGTACTCAATTCAAACAAGGATTGTAATGACGGATTGGATATTGAAACATTTTCAAGATATATTATACGTTTTTATCGTACAATAGTCCTACAATCTCTATTTCGTTTGGCCCTATTTAGTTAAAGCCAGGTTAAAGCTAAAGCGTGTATGACATCAACTCAGTAATGACATCAGCTCGTTCACTCAGTGATCAAGAAATGGATCTTTCTTTACTCAAACCAACAAACGAAATGCAGTCGAGCCATTGACTGATTGTTCATGCTAACGATAAGCATTGTTTTCTATGATAATTTGATGATTTAATTGCCCTTTAAAAGTTACTCAATAAATATCACGACGCTTGCCTTAAAAAAACGCTTTGCGTTTAAAGTTATTTATAAATTAATTGAGTTGATGAATTATGCTGAAAATCTATATCAAGAAGCTTCATGCTATACCCCTTCCACGGCTTGAACAGATTTCTTTAAAACGCACCCACTCCTTATTAAATGGTACGTTTACTTTTGCAACGCGCCTTTTCTGCGGTCAAACCCTTGCTAAGAAATTGAACTGAGTTCCCGAATTTACGTCACAAAACTAGATCCAGGCCATTTCTCCGCTCAGCGACATTTGGCAAAATTGGCTACTTTGAGTGCTATTTTAGACAGGAAGGAAGCTTCAAATTCAAAAAATATTATCACCAAGCTTATTTTCGACCCTGATTCTACCAAGAGCGAAAATAATATTTTTTGGGATGAGTGCCACTTTAAACATTGCATTTATTGACTTCAGTTATATGAGCCTTTTAAAACATATACACGTGTAGATAATACAATCTAATTAGCGATACATTAAGTTGAGTTACAAATGTGTAAATAGCTGGCATATGAAAATAGAGCATAACATCAACTTATTGTTAATTCTATTACTTTACTTCACAGAGCTTTAGCCAATGCTGTAGTGATTATATTAAAGGGATTATTTTGCAATCAATGAAAGTGGAAAGTGCCTTCATTTTATTTCGCAATATCTATACAGCTCAATTCTAAATCAACTCACACAAGACCAGCCCAGCAACGCGGGCAACTGATTGCTAGTATAATATAAATATGATATCTTTCAGGTTTCCAAGTGTTTTAAGTTCAATAGCGTGCAAGTAGTTGATTATTCTGATCACTAAGGAATGATCTCTCTGAAACATGAGGTTAACAATTATGCATAGATTTTGATTAGCTTAGAGTCAGGTTGATAATATCATCATGAACAACACTGATTGACATGTACCTCTGAAGGACTTGTAGTTGAAGTTTTCAAAGAATTGAATTTACTATTCAAATTGCAAAGGGGAATGATAAACAAAAATATTATTGAATTTAATTGTACATATGAATGTTTTTCTCCAAATCTGTTCTAGGAATAATCGTTTTAATGATAATAACATACGTTTAACAATAATGAATCAAAAAGTGTCTGCTTTCATTTCAAAGTTGAAATTGTTGTGAAATTCTCAAATGATTTAGTTGTTAAATTAATAATTGCTCTGAAATTCTCAACTATTTTAAAAAGTTGTAAACTTGTGTCACAAAAAATATGGCACACCTTGCTGTGCGACATGGATTCATGTCACCACGAGAGGCATGAAAGGAGAACATGAGAAAGGCATAAAATCTTTTTTGTTTGCCTTTTGAGTGTTCCCTTGAGTGCCTTTAGTGGTGACATAAGCCCATGTCACGCGGCAAGGTGCGTGATATTTGTTTATTGTTATCAGTGGAATCATCCGGATGAAGGTTCTCCCAATTTGTTACATCAAATGATCCGCAAGCCATTTTCAGTATTATCTTGACCTGCTCAACACTTGGTTGGTTAACTATACAAATTCAATGTTTTGTTTACAGTTAGGATCAGAGTCATTCCTGTTGACATTCATCTGAAACCGATTTCAAGTGCTGGGGTACGTCTTTCAAACAATGACTCGATCTAACAAAAATGAATATTGTAGATGTTTGAATAGGAGCAGAAGTGTTGAGGAAGCAATGATGTTGTCATTTGCAAATGATATTTCATTTTATCTTACAGGGATTGGTTGAAATCAAGGTAGAGCTGGTCAATCACTATTCAGTTTGCCTTTCCGCTGCAGCTATATTATCATTTAAATCTTGATCAATTGCATTGATATGTTTTGTAAATCTATCAAGTATAATTATTAGCTATTCACAATAAGTTATTTCTCCCACACAGAATGCCAATGGTGATATATTGGAGAGATGGAATCAGCTTATTTCCAGAAAAGGTTTGAAGATTGAAAGGTTTAAAAATATCGTATGTAATAATAGCCCATATTTCCATTTAAAAATCATCATTTCTCCGTAGCTTACATTGTCAAGACTTTTGTTCTTGGTGATAATCCAGTGATTGGTAATTGGACAGTATCATATTCAGGGAAGGGAAAGGTGACAGTAATGATAATTGTTTAACTGATAATTTTATCTTTCAATAGCTGTCTCAGTGTCTTCATTTGACAAAGCAGTAAATAAGATTCAGGATTATATAATTGAGTCAAGACTACATAATTCTTTTCTGTTACTAAGTATGTTTGATGTTTGCTAGCAATGTGTTTACCTATACTATAAGACATATTCTGTGCAAAATCTCCTGTGGCACTCTATGACACATCATTGTACACCTCACTTTTCAATTATTCCTGGTCGACACTGAGTTCATACTAAAAGATACTGTAGGTTGGTTATTGCGTAATATGGTCGTAAATTAATTAATCAATTGCTTTGTTTAATGTCTATTATTATACGTTTGAATGTATCTTTATGTTATATCGATTACTGTTTGTTACAAAATAATTATATTACATAATAATTAATAAATAATAATTAATTGATAATTATATAATTATATGATTGATCAGTGAAACACTGATTTTTATGTTTGCAATTGATGAATCTAGTCTTTAATTTTTTAGAATTCATCTGTAAAATTTGAAGTGCGCGAATACAGTGAGTCACATTTACTTTCATTGTTTTACGGCAGCAATCAATATACTAATCATAAAGCCTGTATTACTTCCCTTTTGATAGCATTGCCTCGTTTCTCAGTGAAGATCATTGGTCCGCCTTATATCCTCAAAACAGACCCATCAATCTCTATAACCGTGGAAACAAAGTATGTACACCAGTTCATTTAAACTTAAATCCACAAGAGAATTGTAATTTGTTTGGCTGATGTGCTTGGGTGGTGGGATATAGCCACTGTGGATACATGTGTCTGTAAGATAGACCTGTTCCCACCACCCCTCACCAGTCACACTGATAGGCAGTGGAATCGGCAATATATATACCTACCTTGTTACTTCAACCTGGATGATAGGAGGGAGGGAAAAAATTCCTTGACTCCTTGTGGTACATGATTTGAGATACTAATGAGATTGCTCGAATTGTATGAACTATTGTTTGGAAGCTTGCAAGCAAGCGATCACAGGCATCGTGGCCAGGAATAGCAACAATTGAGTGTGACTAGGCATGTGAATATGCCATTGTCATTGAGATTTGAATTGAGAATTGTGAGAGAATGACAAGGATTTGTTCCAAGCAAATGAGAGAATTGCCAGTGATTCTGAGATAGAGACATCATGAGCACCTGATGTTTTGATGCAGCATGCTGACAGAGGCTTGGCTGCATGAATGACAATTTGATTGACGCTGAGGTCAGAACTAAGTGATGAGTAAGGCCCTGTTTCCAAGGAGGGCGAGTTACTCGGGTAGGCGGGTTACTCGCCTACTCGAGTTACCGGGCTCTATTGTTTTCGTGCGTTCTGTTTACAAGGCGCGTGAGACACTTGTCCCGGCTACCCGAGTAACTCGCCCACCCGAGTTACTCGCCTTGGCAGACCAGGTTACTCGCCTTGCCAGGACAGAAATGAGCCTTGTAAACAGAAACATGGAGGGTTACTCGGGTAGCCCGGTTGAAATACAATATTGCGACCAATGTTTTTGGGCCAATTCTTTCAAAGTGTTAAGTTTTCGTCTGTCTTTTTGTTATTAAAATTGCATTCTACGAATAAAACACAGCTCAGGAAAAATGAAAGTTAAACAATACAAAGAACAGCATATTTAGATATAAAAATTTGACCACAAAGCTTATTCGTAATAATTTGAGCAGCTTATTCAATTACTTATTATTCACGAAAATCAACTCTGAGCATGTATGCTTCCTCGACGTCACATCACCCTAGAACAGGGTATGATATGATACAATAAGCGTCATTTGACATGACAAGCTATGCTTATTTATAAAAAACTTTGTTGAGGGATTTTCTTTGAAATTTTAGTAATGATTCATTGAGCTGTTGATTTTGTTGTTTTTTGTTATTGATGACAGATATGTTTATGGTAAACATGTAGCTGGATGGCTGACTCTAAAAGTTGGAATCATTAACGATCGTGGTAATGTCATACCAGTCCAAACATTTAGAGATGCAGTGAGTACATTTTAAAAACATTCCTTTTGGCAAAGGTTTTGTTTTTCTTTGTCAAGAATTACACACGTGATTTGAAAAATGATGCACATTTGGTTTTCAAATTAAAATTCAATTATTTATTAACGATTGCTTGAGCTTGCATTGAGAACCAATGATTTTAGGCTTACTCAGTGATTGGTCAGATAGTGGATGGTGTATCAGTAGATGTTCCAAGTGACCATAAAGTAGTGGTCAATCGCTGTCCCACTGATGATTGCATGCCTAGGACTCAGTGTGGCGAGTGGGGAATTTGGAAGCTTCAGATCCATTAACAAATTATCATTTCAATGTTGATCTGTGACTCAAGCAATCTCATTGGTTAACACTTGCATCGCTATGACTTCTGCAAAGCAGATTACCGTTTTGTTTTACAACTGCAATCAAACCTCAATGCACTTGGTTGTCCAAAGCATCAGTATCTCTATTTATTGTCGTATGTTATTGTATCGTATTTCATAATTTAAAGCAGCCTCCTCCCTGTGCTAAAGGAAAGAATTAAATTAATTGAAAAATTCAACTACATGCCCTCACTTCTATTGCATAAATATGTCGAATGGAAGCTTACTTGTTTAAATCAGGGCAAAACATGCCTTTATGATGTTTTCAACTCGATTTATCTCCAAAACTTTTTGTTTACGTTTCAATTCTCTTGCGGCTTTTCGAAAATTCCAAGTTAGACACTGTGAAATGACGACCAGACTTTCAGCCAATTAGAATTTAGGTACTAAATTGGAAGTGTGAGAATAGTGATTGTCTGATGCATTCTCATTTTCTCAATATGTACCTCTTATATTTCATGCAAATTGTAACTTTACCTTTGATCACATGGTCTAAGCTGTACCTGGCACAATCTACACGGTTCAAAAGTGCTTCTAACTGTGTTTTCTTCAGGTGGACAATGGCATCACCAAATTGATTGTTCCTATGGTGTACATTCGTAATCTCCCACATGGTCTATGGTTCCCAGATGGTGATAGACTAAATATAGAAGCTACTGTCAGTGAGCAGACAACCGGAAAGACCGAATCAGCTGTTGATACTTCTGTTTATTTCTCAAGCACACCTTACAAGATTACATTCAGCAGAACTATGAATTTCTTCAAACCAGGTCTACCATTTGAGGTCAAGGTGTGTGTCTGTGTGATAAATCTACTCAAGAAATCAAGCAAGACAATGAAGGAGGTGATATCTAATATGTTGATTTGTTGCCTAGGCTAATGTGAAATACCCAAATGGCAAACCTGCCTCGTCTACGGCACTGTCCTTCCAAGGATCAGTTTTGAACAGCAAAGGAAAGATAGACCAACTGTTGCCATACAGTGGGACGGCATTGAAGGCATCAACAGATTCATTGGGAAATGCTAAAGTGATATTTGGTGTTCCAAGAGATTCTACTGTGCTTACCATTGATGTGAGTTGTACTGTTGAACCATTCTAGAAAGTGATTGACATGAAACGGCTGTAAGTTGTGTTTGTTACTTTGTTGAATATTTAATACAATTGTGTTTATGAGAACAGTTTGTCTTCATAATCTAAACTTGTCACTTTCTTTGCAACTTTTTATTTGTTATAGTAATTGCAGGGTAAATTCTCAGCTAAAATTTTATTTTTCGCTGCCTTCATTCTGACAAGATTTATTCTTATTTCAGCGTGTTATTGCTATTTTCTATGATGCATGTCTGCTAGTGGAAAAAATGGAATCAAATCAGATACCTAATTGATTTTTTTTTAACCATGGATGCTATTACTTTGCATTCCATTTCATTTCTGCTCTTACTTGCAGGTTAAACCAGTATCTGATGTTCAATTGAAAAATGATACTAGCAAGTGGATAGCAAAGTTTAATGCCAAACCGTATCAATCTTCAACTAAAAGCTACATCCTTGTGAGATCACCAACAAATTTACCCAAGGTATTGCATCATTATCTCCAAGACAAAATCAATGAACACCTTGTACTCTCTTTGCTTCTTGGGTAAATGTTACCTGATAGGTCACTTGCCAGGGAGACACATAAATAATCAAAATTAAAACAAGAGTTGAGGACTGATTCTTGATTTTGTTTGAGTGGATCTAAGTTCTGTACATATGAATTACTACGTTTTAATTTAATTCTTGTTTTGCCTCAAGATTAACTCATTTACAACAATGGAGGTGTTTCTCTTAACTGCTGCTCCTCTGCAAAGGCTGAATTATCTGGTAAGATAATGCCTCTATGTGCAATGGAAGCCATCTTACGTAACAACCAATAGAATTGTCATTTGATGTTGCTAAGCACAAACCCTTTGTAATCTAGGTATTTACTATTACACTAGTGCAGTACAAGGATTGTGCGTGTTGTGATTTTTAATTAAAAGTATTGCTGCAACAGTTGCATTTTCTGTGCATCATCATACCAGCAATTTGTTTGCATTTTTATAGGTCATTTCCAAAGGGAAAGTTGTATTGGTCAAATCATTAGCAGATCCTGGCGCCGTGACTACACTGCGTTTCAAAGTGGAATCATCAATGTCGCCATCCAGTAACATTGTAGTTTATGGGACTTTCATGGTTAACGGGAAGACAGAAGTTGTGGCTGACTTTATACCATTTGACGTAGAAAGAAAGTTTGAAAATGAGGTAACTGATTGATGAAATAAGTTGTCATACTGTTTTTAGGGTTCATTTTTTTTTTTTTTTCGTTGTTTTTCTACCTGGTTCAAAATTTATGTTTTATCAGCAAAGTAACCCTGTATTACCCCATCTGTTTTATCAGCAAAACAGCCCTGTATCATCCCATCTGTTTTGTCAGCAAAACAGCCCTGTATCATCCCATCTGTTTTGTCAGCAGAGCAGCCCTGTATCACCCCATCTATTTTATCAGCAGAGTAACCCTGTATTACCCCATCTGTTTTATCAGCAAAACAGCCCTGTATCATCCCATCTGTTTTGTCAGCAGAGCAGCCCTGTATCACCCTATCTATTTTATCAGCAGAGTAGCCCTGTATCACCCCATCTGTTTTGTCAGCAGAGCAGCCCTGTATCACCCCATCTGTTTTATCAGCAAAGCAGCCCTGTATCACCCCATCTGTTTTATCATCAAAACAGCCCTGTATCACCCCATCTGTTTTATCAAATGGATCACCCTAATATCTTTCTTAAATATCTAAAGGTCTCCATTACTGCAATGGCAGAAGCCAAACCTGGAAGGCAATTGAATCTCACAATTCGAGGATCACCAAATTCTGAGGCTGCCATCCTTGCAGTTGATAAAAGTGTTTATTTACTCAGAGATACTCATCGATTATCACCTGATATGGTAACTATTCATTCCCAACTTGTTGATTTGCACTACTTTAAATTCTTTATTTGATTTAGGCTCTGAATAGTAATCATGTATTATCACGTGTTTACTTTGTGCTGATGTTTACTTTGAAAATGTCAAATGATTGACTTTGTTAGGTTTTCAAACGGGCTGCTAGTAACGACTTGAAGTGCTCCTTTGGAGGTGGCAAAGATGTAACACAAGTCTTCAAGGTAGGTAGTGTTTCAACAATAGCTTTTGCATCAAATTGGTTATGTGGCTCAACAATACTATGTAATGTTTATCTCCATTATTCACACTGCTACACTTTCATTGACTTGCAGAATGCTGGCCTTTTAACCATTTCCAATGTTGGTGTTAACACTGAAGAGAGACAAGGTAGATTTTTAGCTGTTATTGTCATGTTTCAAATGATCACTTAATTGAAGTTATGATACAATGATGCTTATAATGCGATTGATAACACAATGATATATGTTTGATTTATTTTAATTATAAACTTTAGATCTGATTTGCAAGAAGATAAATCGTAATCGTCGCTCAGTGCCAGGTAAGCCATCACTTTGTAACGTGTTAGTTGTGTATTTATTGAAGCACAGTAAAGATATGTGCAGATTTTATTCGTCATGTCTTCAGAACTTCCATTCTAATAACAGCTAAAATGCAAGCAGGTCCGCATGGCTTGATGAGAGAGCAATTCAGAGACTGTCAGTCTTTGTTTTGTATTGAAGTGAATGATTTTCATTATAATAAGGGTTTGTATCGCGCAGATGACCAATGCTGCTCTCAAGGTCTTGCAGCCAGGAACAATCCAAAGTCATGTGGTCGACAAGCAGATGAATTGAAACTGCTTGAGTCATGCAAAAACGTGTTCATGTCATGCTGCAAGCCCACAGGTACGATTCTCATCTAACATTTGCTAGCTCCGAAATATACGCAATTTTGCAATTTATTGAAATAGGAACGTGACCTGGATGAATATCACTGTGGAATGTATAACACAGTTAATGCTTTTGTCTCATTTTAATTCATGGCTGTCTGACAGGCTTTGTGCAATGTTTTGATTGATGGTAGGGAAATAGGACTCTAGTCTTTTTGCGAAATTTTGATGTACAGACCTTCTGCCAAAACGTTTTTGGTTTTGAAAAAAGCAATGTTGTCTTGTATGCATTGTAACTAAGTGAATAAATCTTTGTCCAATCAAAAGGTATGTCAATTGAGTCAAGCTAGTGTGAAATGAGAAAGGAAAAGTGTTGTTAGGAAGAAGACCAGCTACTCATATTTGGAATTGTATACAGTTAAATTGCCCTAATCTCAATTTTCTGACGTAGAACAAAGCAAAGGAACCAGTATGATAGCCAAGTTTCTAATTTTTAATCAGGAAGAGGAATGTGTTTTTGTTCAGCCTGGTGGTTAATCATTCTGCTTGATTTATCAGGGCGATCAGCAGATGCCGAAATCGATGAAGAAGAAGACATAGACATTGAGGGACGCCAAGTCCAAATTAGATCAAATTTTCCTGAAACATGGCTCTTTGGTGATATACAAATTGGGTACACAATCAGTGTTGCTAAATATGTATCTGTTTCAGCAATTTTTACATTAGGTCTTTGCATTACTCAGACATTAAGGAATCATGCCACATTGTTTCATACCGTTTGATTGCCCGGTTGATTGGCTGAAAAATATCAAAGTACATGACACATTTGTCTTTTTTATTTCATATTTGTTTAAATAAATAAATTCCTTGGCTACAGTTCCACATTCTGTCACTGCGGTATTGATTTTGCTATCGCACTACTTCTTGCAATTGACGGGCTTGGCTTATTGCCTTATAACAAGAGCTTTTTCTCACTTCACAGAGCAACTGGGATAACCAACATGGTCGTAACTGTCCCGGACACCATAACCACATGGGTCTTACAAGCGTTTTCTTGTCATTATGTGACTGGCCTTAGTGTTGCAAAACCAACAGAATTATTGGCATTCAAGCCATTTTTTTTGCAAATGAATTTGCCTTATTCTGTGACTCGTGGAGAACAACTGATGTTACCTGTGACTCTCTTTAACTACAAAACACAAGATGAAATAGTGAGTACAGGAACACGTGTACTGTATAGACTAGGTCTCTTTCAACATGATCTCGTCTTGCATCTCTGATTCTTTCTCGTAGGCTGTTGTGTACATGAATGGGGAGAAAGGTGTATGTTACATGCAAAACGAAAACTTGAGATCAGAACCTAAACGAATTAAAGTCAAAGCTAATGATGCGTACACAATGTATTTCCCACTGATACCATTGGACCTGGGTCCTAGCAACGTCACTGTTTTTGCATTCACGCGTCATGGTAACGATGCTGTTCAAAGAGCACTCAATGTTGAAGTGAGTTTTTTTAGCTCTACAGTCCAACATCACTCATTGTCTCTGAAAGTCACTGATGATCTATCAACAGCCAAATTGTTTACTAATTTTCTATCATGAAAAATATCGATATGGAAAACTCGTTTTGAAATGGAATTTAAAAATGGAATTCGGTTAAATGTTAATCGCAGGTACTACAGTATTTTATAAACTAGAAAAGAAAGCTAAGGTGCATGATTACTCATTTTTATGGAATTGACTGGATTGCAAACCGACCTATTTAATCCAAAAACTGGAAATAGAATTTAAATTGAACTTTAGATCAGATTCAAGCTTAGGGTGGATTCCTATATTTTACCTCTATTCAGGGTAGCTCAATGAAAATTTAATTATGTAATGAGAGAGGATTGAAGGGGGCTACTGCCCAAGCCCCTAAGGGACGATGTGTGCTTAGTTGTAGTACAAAACATTTTCATCACATGTGCTATTTAAGAAAATGCAAAAAGTCATTTTGAGCGTGTTGGTGTATTTTTTGACAGCCAGAAGGTTTAGAGAAAATTCTGACTACGTCTGAAATGCTTGACCCTAGTGGTAAGTATCAACTTATGCCGTGCAGACTATTCATATTGAGTTGAATAATAATAATAATAATAATAATAATAATAATAATAATAATAATAATAATAATAATAATAATAATAATAATAA
>JANVCG010028995.1:0-10867 GCA_025505365.1 Haliclystus inabai | reverse complement strand
TCACTTTGATAATTTCTAGTAAATTGAGTATTTTATGCTTTCAAATTTCGCTTCAAAGTGTATTGGCTGTCGCTGTTAACGTTTATTTATGAATTGAGCAGGAAGTTAAAAACCGTGTTACAGAGGTATAAACCATATAAATTATATTTCAAAATAATGTTATTTCATCTTCAGGCAAGTCAGAAAGAGAATGTTTAACAAGTTTGCAGAGTATTTATAATGGTTTTCTAATTTGCGCAATAGTTTAGCAGGTATACGGATATCAAAAGTTAAAAACTATGGTTTTACAAAATACATTACAAAAAATGAGATGGTAAATACTGTTAGGCTACATTAAAACAATAATGCTACAAAGGATCAACGGCAAATTGTTCCGTTAGGTACGTTCCGCTTCTCCTGTGTGACTTCTGGATTGCAGTTATGTGAACCAATCCAGCTGACACTTTCAATGTCAACACCGCGCTGGACAACCAAGAAATTGTGACCTACCTAAAGGAACAATTAACTTTCGACCCTTTGTATCGATGTTGCTTTATGGTAACAGTATTTAGCATCTCGTTATTTATTAAACTATTATGCAAATTAGTAAACTATTATAAATTCTCTGTAAACTTATTAAATATTCTCTTTCTGACTTGCCTGAATAGCAAATAAGATCATTTCG
Organism: Haliclystus inabai; assembly: GCA_025505365.1. Classification (NCBI taxonomy): domain Eukaryota; kingdom Metazoa; phylum Cnidaria; class Staurozoa; order Stauromedusae; family Haliclystidae; genus Haliclystus; species Haliclystus inabai. The sequence goes on along the minus strand of JANVCG010028995.1, from coordinate 10,203 downwards.
AAAGATTGCAAACCACTGTGTTTTAATGGCTGACATTACTATGAAGATATCCACATGTATCCACAGAAATTACAGCAGAACAAAAGTGCGATCACTCAAGTTAACGCATAATTATTGATTGAATTTGCCTCATGCATAAGTTCACATGACACAAAAGGGACTACATCCATCCCACTAAAAATTAGCTACTGTTAAGTATCTTTTTGAATTTTAAGATGTTGGTTTCTCATAGTATGATGCCTTCAATTTAAAAAGTATTGAATCTTTTGAATGGAGCAAAGAAAACTCTCAAGGCCTAAACTGTTGTCCACATGATCTTTATGTTATGTAGATAGTCATTATTTTATTTTGTAAATAATAATTTCCTTCGATCCTTTATTCTGTAGAGCATTGACTCTTGCTGCTGGTATATCATCTGACATTTCTGATATTGACGGAGCAGTAGAATTAATGAGAAAAGCATGGTAAAGTGTATTTAGTGTTTTTTTGCCCTTGTACGATAAATTGTAGACAGTCCTGATCAAGTCAAAGCAATCTCCATGCAGAACTATCACTATTGTTAACATCTGGGCTAAACAGAACCCCCAAACCTTGTTTCCCATGACTATTATTAGTTTACTTATGGTTTGATCCCCTCGATAAGGTGGGTTCTAAATAACAACCTGCTATCCCTGTCAACCTACCGAATGAAACCAATTTTGTATACTTATTTTTGCCCAAGCCTTCAAATGTGTTGCACAAACTGGACTGTAGTCTCCATTTGGAAAAAGTGTTATAGAAAAGATTGCAAACCATGTTTACTTACTGAAGAATGAATTTGAGGCTCATCGCCAGTCGCTTGCCAATATGGAACACTCAAATCAAATAATTCTGGCTAACTTATTGGCTAGATGTATTTGAATCATTTCTTTTTGTATCTATGTAAATTACTCAAGTTAATCCATGTGAATTGTTTGGTCTATGCTAGTACTCAAAATTATCAATACATCAATACATATATTCTAGCTGCATGAAAATCTCTTATTTATCAAGACAATAAGTGTTTCAAATTGAGAAAAAAGCGAATTTTCTGGAAACTGTTTCCTAAGGAATTGAAGAAAATAAATTATATTCCCTGAAAGTATTTTATCATGTTGGATCTCAATTAATAGTCTAATTTGGCATAATCTTGAAATCAAATACCCTGGCTCTGTAGTATCAATGGACATTTCATAATGATAAGCATTGTTTTTCATTATGTTTGATTCCATTTGTTATTCTTTCTCCATAAATTGCCAAAATATTTAGATAACACTTTCTAATTTATTTCTATTATTTTTTCTATTTAGTGTTATTTTTCAACAGCAAGGATCATTGGAATCAGCAACGTCAGCACTAATAAAGGGTGCAAAGTAAGTCATCAAATCAAGACAATTTTGATTATAACACGGAGTGATTTATCCATAAGCTTTTGACTGGTGAAAGAATAAACACTTTCATCGTATTTACCAACCATTATAAATCGTTAACAATTGCCGAGTGTTTGGTAGCACATTGATTGGCTTATCGCTTCTCTAATGCTTTCATTACTCTTTAGTTGAATTTTCTGATGTCACCTTGTGGTCTTTGTGGGACCTTAAATATTTCTTAATAGATAAATATCCTTTTTTTGTGCTGCAAATTGGTTTAGAAAAATATTTTTAATAATAAGCTCCCTAAACTTTTGATTTCAATGAGCCCGAACAGTAATATATATATATATATCTGAGGTATTGTATGCATTTTCTCAAATGTTTGTATATGTATTACCCTCAAGATCTCCATCAAAATACCTATAACCCCTGTTTAATTATCATGCTTTAAACTAGTTCATTAGATTAATTTTCTTTCTATTTTTGTTTCGTTTTCATTTGATCCAACAAAAAGTATTGGCGTTTTGTTGCCTTGGCTGTCCACATTACCTATTTTACCACTATTTCTTGTTGTAAAGTTGATATTGTTGGACATGAAAGAGCTTGATAAATTTCAAAAGTAGCATAGAAAACAAGCTTCTTGCTATTATAATGATTGAAGCAAATCAAAGACAATTCCTAAAAATTTGTTTTACTGGACACCATTTCATAAGAAAAGGGTAGCAGGAAGTTGCCAATTTGGAAGTTAGCTCCCACATGGAATTTAATCAATTCTGTTAGATTGTACTATTGCCTGTGACATATAAAGGTCTCACTTATAATTGTTCCTATCGAGCAACAATGGATCTGTGATCATAATTTATTTAGTAGCGCTCAAGTATCTATCACCCAACGTTTCTTAGCGAACCTTGACATGCTGCTAAGAAGTAGCTATTAGACGTCAATATACTATAATTAATAGGTGAGTCATCTGCCTAAATTACAACTGGAATGGGTTAGACCTTACATCTCTACTATATTTCTGTCATCTTTGTACTTTGACAGATATTGTGAACCAACGCATCTCCATACAGCTGTTGAGCTTTATAAAGAAGCTGCCTTACTTTGTGAGGTATGTTACTTAGGACAAACATAGAATATAGTAGCTGCAGTATATAAATTAGCATAATGCACACTTTCATAAAGGGGGTACAAAATAGTTTTACCAAAAAATGCTCTCAGTATTAGAAAAATATTTGATTTGCCCAAAAATTGCCAAAAATATCGGATAAAAATGTTTTATACAAAGATCACAAGTTTTTCCCGTTACTCTGAGTTTCGCGTAAAGACGCTCTTCAGACTGATTTTTAGGTGGATTGAAGAGCGTCTTTACGCGAAACTCAGAGTAACGGGAACAGGGTCCGATAAAAGATTTTACCTTCCGGAATCCTAGAATTTTGGCAAAATTTCTTCGGAATTTTTCAAGCAAGAAAAATCCCTTTGTAATAATCAATTAATTGTTCTGTCCTATTCTTTAATGTTAGTTTGTATAGGCTATATTAATTCTCTTTCAAAATTGCTTGCTAGGTATTATTTCACGTGCCCGTAGACTGGCATAATACATGGAATAGTAAATCCATCTTTTTTCCTTCGGTTTAGACCCGGGTTTACATCATCATGTTTTGTACTTAGAACGTAAAACCTTGTGTAGAACAATCTTCTGATGTATAAGCAAAGATCTGTTCTGATTCAATAATCATTTTATAGCTCTAGTTTCATCTTATACTGCATATATTTGCACTTAACAATAAGTAAAGATTGTTTTAATTAAAGCAGCGAGTTGAAGAACAATAAAACAAGACAAAGGCCGAAAGCGACTTTGATTTTGATAGCCATTTTAGATTCCCACCCAATCGAGGCAGCATATCATGTCATGAGATCTACAAATAGACTGAAGGCGCTGTACATAAAAGACTACATCGCTATTGTGAAATTCATGTCGAATGCAAACTTAATGTGTAGTTAATTGAATAAAAGTATACGAGATATTAATTTCCAAGTAAATAAAATAAATTTACAACTTCATGTGATAATGCAGTAACTATTTTATTGTTTATGTCAGTCCTTATACGAATATAATAACTACAATATATGTTTCTACTCTTGAATCGTGTTAATAATCTGCTATACGATTGAGAGATTTTGCTTTGTCAAGTTCTGTAGAAATCGAGTTAGACGAAAAAAATTTACTGTCCGTCAACACAAAATGCCAAGGTTTGCCTTTGAACTGTAAATCAAGGGCACGTTTGACCAGACCCCGGCACAACAATGGATGGGGTCCATTGCGCCTCACGAAGCAAATATCTTGAACGGTGTCATGATTCAATGGTCTCCCTCTATCGTCAACATTTGAAATCTCCGAGAACATCGACTCGATTATGCATTCATTGAAAGAGCGACTTAAAAACTTCAAGGCAAAATCATTAATGTGTTGACATTTCGTGAACGTTGATGCCTCACTCAGCAGGTTGAGCCACAGCTGCTCGTCGGTTAATGCCCCAACTTTGCTTTTGGACTTCGCTCGTTTCTCGTCATCAGCCTTCAGCAACTGATGAGCTCGAAGACGAATTGTAACATACTCTGATCTGAGCACTTCCTTTTCGTTATTCGAGAGAGGCACTGGCCCATGGGTGGTTTCCATTAATCTGGTAAGACCTTCCATTTGCTCACTGAGTGGACGGAATTCACTGCTATCATGGAATCTGAAAGTGAAGACCATTTCACTGTCTTCCAACCATTCTGGCCAAGGTGTAAATCGCCCTTGAAGGGTCAAGCTCAAAGCGTTAATATATTTTTCAAATCGTCCAAACTCTGCCTTCAAAATATGCGATGGTAACAAACATTGTCTTCTGGTATTTTCTTCTTGATCCGTTACATATACACTTGAAACTTCTTGTTCATTACATTCATTATTAGACTGACGAGTTTGACGTCCGCTCATTTGCTGGCCTGGGAGAAGGAGGGGCACACCTTTGAACTCAACTTTTGATTCTAATTCATCAATGGATGTTTTGAAATCTGCACTAAAAATCTCTGGCGATTTTCCTTGTTCCAAACTCTTTTCAATAGTCTTCATGTCTGCAAAAAGTTTCTCGTAGGATCGTTTTGCGTAGAACGGCAGATTTTGATCGTTCTGGAAAGATTTTGACGCTATCGTAACTATGCGTGCAATCTCTTGCATAAATAATAAATTCAAACACCAACTTACTTGTGTTATTTGATTCAAAATTAACTTACTATCTGATGCATTTTCTGGCTCTTGCAGACCTTGCTGATAATAGCTGTGGATCGCAGGAAACATGGCAATGAAGTTTTTGTAAGTTTTCGACATATGCTGAGCAAAACGAGTTCCAGAAAACAAATGCAGCTCGTAAAAGGGTAAATTTAAAGTCGCTGCATGTGTCTCTAACCCCGCTCTGGGTAAAGTATGCCTGAGGTCTACCATAACACGTTGGATAGTACTATCAATATCTCTAAGCCATTTACAAGTACGCGGAGACACAAAGTTCAAGTCCTTTTCCTTTACATCTGACAGTGCCAATTCTAACTTGTGAGCAAGATCCCACAAACAAACGCTTTCGACAAATTTTTCATTTAATTTAAGATCCTTTGCGATTGCCTTTGAAATTACTAAGTTTTTGACCATGGCACCATCTGCAGTAAAGCCTTGGAATCTATCCCGTAGTTGATCACCAGGGTTGTAACATGCGAGGGCAGTGACAGCATCCAAAATAGTTCCCGTTACATCATCACGTGCACCACTGGCTTGTTTTGGGTGACCGACATAAATTGTCCTAAACAGATTCCCATTTTGAATCACGGGTACTCTGATGGCAATCCCTTGATAGCTATCACGCTTAATTTTTGCTTTGTCAGAAATTATAACAAAGGGCGGGAGCTTTCCAGTACATGGCAACTCATGGGCCAGAAATTGCTTGACTTTCAGCTCTACTACAGTTTTAAAGTGCCGCAATAAATTTCGAGGAAATTGATCACTATGATTTATTTCACCAACGTCAACCCCTGCATTTGATAAAACTGCAATAGTCCTTGTATAACTCAAGAAAGGTTTGGCTTCATAAATCAACTGGTAAGCAAGAGATCCCAACAGGTGACCAATAGCAGAGTTTCTGTCTTGCCGCTTTTTAATCATTAGAAGGTCATGGTTACATTTGTCCACATTAGCTATATGTCTGGCTGAGGTGAAATGCCTAATTAGATGGCTTTTTGTGTTAACAAATGCCTTCACTTGGTTTCCTTGCTCAGATTGGGAAATTATAGGATTTTTAAAATAACCATACGTGCTAGCATTAATGATAGAGGTAGCGTTTACCGCAGTTGTGCAAGGAATACACTTGAAGAATTTTAAGCCATCTTCACCGTCAACTTCCTCCAAGTAGTCAACTAGTTGCATCAATTCGGGAATCGAAGTCGATGCTCGAACCCGTAAACAAAGTAGATCTACGTCATCTCTGCCTACAAGTAAAGATTAGATCATTCAAATATTATGCTCGAAGGTGTATTTACTACTAAGTTTTACTATTTCAAAATCATTGTAACTGTCAAAAGAATTACCTTTACTGACTCTGTCAGACAATAAAGAAGATTTTGAGGTCGATGGTTCATTTACAACGTCAGATTTTTCAGTGTCACTTTTGTTCATGTAGCTTTTAATAACTTTAATACCGTCAATAACGTCTTGAATCATTGGAACTAAATTGACATTAATTTCACGTTGCTCTTCTCCAACAGAAACTGAGCCAGAATCTGAGCTTTTCTGTTTGTCTTCATTTGACGCCTCAGAACTTAGAGTTTTCTTGGCTGTAGGAGGCTGCTCATGTAACTTATCTTGCAAATCCCCTTTTCTCTTAAGATTCATAAACGAGAGCTTTTTCTGAGAATCATCATCACCAAGTATCTTGTAATCTTCACCCGGGTGTTTCGTCTTGAAATGGTCTTTCAAGCTGCTGTTTCTGTAGGTCTTACCACATACACGACACTTGACTTTTTGATGCGATGGAGGAAGAGTTGAGCTAGACATTACTGTGTCGTGCTATTTAATTTTGTAGTAAATCCTTTCAGCGTATAATTTTGCAATCTCAACACTAAATAAATAGCGATGTAAGTTTAACAACGGATTGGTAATGTATAGCTGGTTAATAATTACGCATATTGGGCGCTCCGGAACATCGTCATAGTTTTGTCATTGTTCCGCTTATCCTATATTGGTAAATGCTTCTTTTAATATCACACTAAATCTAGAAGACGTAATTTAACCTCAAAAGAAGACGTTTTGTACATGTGGCTAACCCTATGAATATGTACTGTGAGAGAGGAAAGTGATCTAAAATACAGCAGTCTCAACCATCCCTAACACCTGTTCACTTCCCAATGTTCAAAACAATAATTTAATTTGAATAGCATATTGTTCGCCTGCCGGTTATATACTGCACGAACAATAAGCAACATGGATTCGAAATTAAGATCACAAGAAGTACAAGAATACAGCAATATTATTTACGGCTTCTTAACGACCTTTTGATTCCGTACGAATATAGGCCATAGTTGGTAAAATGACGTACAAATTGGGAATCTTTCTCGTCACGTGTCATCTCTCGCAAAGTTTAATTCAATCCCTTCGCACCTTTCCAAACAGCAGCAATTATGATTCAATACATTTGACACAAAAGCCGCAGACGTCAGAGTTTAACGTCAGAGTTTAATGTAACATGCTATCGCGATTTAAACCGCTGCGATAACCAAATACCTATCATGTCTACAAACAATTGTTCGATCACAGAACTATTGTCAACACCGACAATGCAAACGATCAAAGTAATTGATCCATTTATTTTATTCGCGAGTAGGTGTTGATAATTTTCCACCGCGAGAACGAAGTAATCCGAATAAAGCTATAATAATATTGTTCGATAGCGCTATTATTTTCTTTAATATATTTCGAAAAATATCAATAAAACTTATACCAGTATTAAACTTTGATATTACTTTCAAAAGTCTTCGGAAAACGGAAGAATAATATTATTTTTTATGATACATTTTAGCAAAGTTACTACGTAACTTTTGCTTGCCTTCGGATTTTTGATTGATCTTCCGGGAGCCAGGATCCCGGGATCCCGGGGTTTATCGGACCCTGAACGGGAAAAACTTGTGATCTTTGTATAAAACTTATACTTTCTCTGCTTCTAGCATATATATATATATATATATGATTGAAAGCAGCAGTTGTATACAAATTGCAAATTATATGATCAGAGATGAAATTTCAAATGTCCGAAATAGACTGGAATTGCTGGATTGGAAAGAAAGCAAACAAATACTGGAATATTTTCAGGTCAAAATAGCCTGAAATCCGCCAATAGACTGAAGAATTTCATGTCCGAATTTATAGACTAATTTGATAATTTACTATTCTAGAAGCTTAACCTACTATCATGCTGTGAGGTTGTAGGACAATTACTGAGGTGTGATCTTAATGTAGAGTTGAGATTTATAGTGTTGAGTACATGAGGGAATTGAAGGGGAACATAGGATTTTGTTGTTAGCCTACAGCTACTACCAGTCCATTTAAAGTTTCTTCAATCCATTCATTTTGTTTATTGTAACTCAAAATGATTCTCTTGAAACTTTCTCACTACTTTCAGATATATTCCCTCATTTCATGCGATTCGAGAGTATGAGCTTCATCACTTCTTTGCTTGTAAGGAAAGCATTAAAATCTGCTATTTGTGTTGTTATTCTTGTACTTCATATTTTATAGAATGATGAGAAACTGCGAGATGCTGCTAATCATCTTTCAAATGCTATGAGAATTGCTTTAAAAGTTGGCAACATGTGAGTTACTATAATTTATCGATGTAATTGCAATTTGTTAATATTCTATGAAAGTGGTTTTGTGATCAACTGCATCAGAGGCGGTGGAACAGGGGGGGGGCAGAGGGGGGGCATGAGATTTCTTAAAAGAATTATATTTGGTTTGAATGGTTTCCTTGTAAACTAGATGGAAGAAAACTTTCCATGTCTGTAATTTGATACTCTTTTCGAAATTCAAAAGCAGATATTTTCACATCTTCAAACATTTGCTTGGGAAAATTAAGTTCCTATTGACAATATTATCTTATTTTGGCTAACCATGATCTAATTTCCCACGAATATACCATGCTACTCTCTAATTATCAATAAACAAAATGTAATTTCAATTCATCAGAAATTCTGGCTTCTTGTCTGGATTAATGAAGTTTAATAATCCAGTTCGTCTTCTGAAAACGTAAAATCCTGCTTAGGTCACAACTTGATCCTGCTCTTATGCTTTTACGCTGAATTTTACAGTGAAGTATATATATAAAGTTATAAGTGTAACTCAAAAATGAGGCAAGGCGTTTCGTGTAACTCAAAGTTTCATGCTTTCACAATCATCAGCAACCAGCAACCATGCCAGCAACCTGCCTGAGCATGGTCACTTCATGTTCCTACAAAATTTCAAGTTGAATGTAACCTATACTGTAATTCTGTACAATATATCCATTCAACATGAGAGCATTGAATCTTAGTCTTTATTCCAAGTCTCCATTAAGCTATTCATAACACCTTTTTTCTGTGAGACACTCTGTCTATCAGTGACAGCTTGATTTGATTTGCCCATTAATAGATAATTATTACAAAAGCTGCCCTGCGTTTTCCCTTTCTAAGTAAAAATCTTCAATGTTAAATAGAAGAAACAATCAGATGACATAAAACTTTAGTACCCTCCAATCATAATCACACATTTATCTGATTTCCATGTTTGGTGATAGGCTTGAGGAAGCAGCAGAGTGTTGCAAAAGACAAATAGAATTATGGAAAGAGATTGATAGTCCACCAAATGTTGCAAGAGTATGTACATACGTAAAGCTATCAATTATTAAACATTGTTGGAGTTCATTCTGCAATCCTTTTTGATAAACTAATTGGCTTTCTCAATTGAATGAGGGAAGACGGTCTTACATCAAGCTCCTATAATGATTCTTATAATATTTTTATATTTTTATTTCCAAATAGATAGGTTTGAAAGGCTTTCACAACCTAACAGGTTTTAGGCTATCAAGCACTCAGAAGATAAAATAACTTTTCTTAATCTTGCAAATTTTTAATCCATGTTGTGTCCCCTCATGTACACTGTGTTTTTTTGTGAGTCCTACTGTATGATAAATACTCACCACCGGCATATCTTGCAACACCCACTTAAATGGTCGGTAATTTGTACCTTTTGTGGAGGAAGACATTTGATGCATGACATATCATAGCTTTACATCGCCTGCGTCACAGACCAAAGCGTTTCGAGAATGTTAGGGTCTGTGTAATACGCTCAAATTCCCAGTTCTGTGACGTAGCGTGTTTCCTGGTTTTTCAGGAACTAATTTCTGTGTCTCAGTTTCAATTTATCAAATATTGAAGGCGTCATGTAAACATTGAAGACACAAACAAAGCATTCCCATTGTAAGTTTTCATTTCAAGGTGATAAATTCCGTGGGGTTTTTGCTGTCTCAATTTCGAGCTGTAAGAATAATTTATGATTCAAACGTTTTAGTCACGCCCCTAAGAACTGGGAATTTGAGCGTATTACACAGACCCTAACGCTCTTGAAATGGTTTGGTCTGTGACAGGCTAAGCTTTACAGTATGTTGATAATTTGTGTGTTCTGTAGCTACTTGAGCTTTAAAATTCATTCATTATAGGTTTATTTAGTTTCTGTGATCATCCAACTAGCAATGAATGA
>JANVCG010028984.1:0-10869 GCA_025505365.1 Haliclystus inabai | reverse complement strand
TACTTGAATACGGTTTCTGATATCGGTTTTACATCAGTCAGACATTTATGAACTTTATATCTGATAGGGATAAAGAATTGTAATATCGGAATTATATCGGATCGGATCGGACTTGAGAATTCATGTATTGAACAGCACTAATACAAATCAGTCCTGCGAAACAAGTTGATGATAACTTATCAGGTTTTCTGAATAAATAATGATGATTATGATCTTGTTTTCAAGGAAAATGTCTATTCCGAAACAATATATTGGACAAAAGTATGTTTAAACAGGAGAATAAAGAACTGGGCTACTATCACTCCAGCATCGCTACTGGAATTGTGTAGCAAAACAAAAGTAAATCCATATGGACAACAACAACAACAAAAAATGACTCACAGAAGATCCTGTCATCATTGCAATCTCTTTCAATTTAGAATAAACAGATACAACTGTCAGTGCAGCAGGAGCAAACATCACTCGTTGATTGCTCTTTGAATTCTACCAATGGAATCAAACGTAATCATCAAACAGTGGATAATTACCAAATTATTTCAATTTCCTAATGTAGCGCTATGAATTAACTCAATGTAATAAATCAGATATCAGTAGTACAGTAATAGGTACTGATGACATCATGGTTCACTATAGTAATTATTTTGCAGTATTTGATATAGTAGACAATACCTCTGCAACAATACCAAGATCACCACATTCTGAAACTTCTTTCTTTATTTGTGCTAAGGATTTACCTAAGTATAGCGAAAGCCAAAGTTACAATTTTGAATCCAACACGCTTTAAAGCTCCAACAAATCAATACACAAGATTTAGGTCACCTAGTTTCATTTAGGTCACCCAGTTTCATCTGTTAAGCTTGTACACAATTAGAAAAGTGAAAAGTAAAACCTGCATACAAAAGGCGTGTAATGAGAGGGAAATAAGTCTGGAAAGTGGAAATAGCATTTATAATTATTGTCTGTTGGTATTTTTGTATTGTGTTATGTATTATTCGTTTTTCCTTGCTTCAAAAATTTCTTGAATAGAATTTGTATTTGTAACTACAACTTTAAATTAATTCTGATTGCTTATTTAATAAATTTGGTAGGTGAGATGCGATTATATGAAATTTATCAGTTAGGCATAAGTTACAATGTATTGAATTGCTGTTATATCTCTTTTCATCTGTGTTTTGTAAGGCACCCTGAAAAGCAGTCATCTATCCATAACATTTGTTTCTCATTGTCACAAATATTCATTTCTATATCTTATAGACATCACTTGTTGCTAAGATGCTTGTTAGTGTAAATGTTTCAACTAGTTAGCCTGTGAATATAAATTTCAGTTGGTTACAGCTTATTACGATATGATAATATAATAATGAAACTGAAATAACAAAATATCCAAGTCTAACAGAGCCTTACCAGTAGCTTGTGCAATGGCTTTACACAATACATTATCACCGACTCCAAGTTCCAGGCCTTCATATGCAGGTGCAAGCTAGAAAGAAGATCCAACTACAGAGTAGATCATAAAAAAGTACAAGATGCAGAAGAGAGTACTCATTCTAAAATTTAACCTATTCATAGCAATACCAGTGAAATCAATGTATGAAGGTCACATTATAGAGCAGTCACTTGTTGCTAATACTCACTTCAGAATTGGACAAATATTAATTTCTATTGAATTTGACCTGTGTATAAAGGTCCTCTCTCAATAGGTGTCAATATTCTCAAATCTCACAGGTGATTTAAATACACAGATTTTACTGTACAATAATAAGTTAACAGAGTTGATTCATACTAGTTTCAATGATACTGTAGAATATAAAAATAGGGATTTTAAAAGGAAATCAGGTTTATTTTTTGTGGTCTCAAGTCTGTGACATAAAAATGCATCATTGTTTTTGCGTTTGTGGCGCTGGATCAAACAGATTAAGTTATTAGCAAATTAAAAGCTACATGTATCCACATACCTTGTTCAAGCATAAATAAACACATGGAATCAAGTCTTTTGGGGTCAAAACAATAACAGAACGAAGGAAATTTGACAAAATTGACATAATCTTCAACCTGAAAAGTACCAACATGAAATTTACAAACAAAGGAGCAAAACAAAAAACTTTTACTAATAGGAGAACAAAAATAATAAACAATGAAAAAACAATTTATTAGGTGAATGTTGAGTATTCAATAAATTGACGGCAGAATTCTTTGCGGTGCAATTTTTTCATAAACTTGATAATAAATTGTAAACAAATTATTAGTAGTGTCAAACAAGAAGGTCTGAAAAACAATTTAGTTGCTATGCGCCCTTTAGCCAATTTGCCACATTGGAATCAAGTATGATAAACGATCTTAAAATGACAAAACCACTAATTAATAAATAGTTTTATTAGCTGCGTGAGAGCTTAACACTCAAACTCAACAAAAGAGATACATGATACTACGTGTATAATCTGCAGTCATACATCCAGACAGATAGATTATATGGTGATTCTACATATACATATCCATATGATTTTTGAATTCAAGTAGTGAATAAGAACCTTATCAATTAGTCCTTTAGTGCAACAGTTGATAAAGAAGGGGTTCATAAATTAGCAAAGAAAAATCCAAGATAGATATGAGGGTTGCGCGGGAATCTTTCATTCTGTCATCTACTACACATGTAAAGAAGATGAATTTTACTGTCTTTGGGAATTATTCTAACTTGTTTCACATTCCTTCGTTCACATTGCATAAACATTCTTATGAGCAATTACATCAAAAGATTACTCATTTGAATATAATGTTTAAGCTTTTTCTTACCTTGCTGAAATGTCTTCAATAAGTGAAAAAGTCTTTGCGAGTGCTAAGTATGGTACCCTGAAAGTCAACGTAGTCATAGAATTATAGATATATACTATCTTCTATATAAGCCGCACTGTGTGTATGTGTGTGTGTGTGTGTGTATTTGTCTGTCCGTCCACAATTCCTTTGAAATGGATAAACGCTTGCTATGCGCAACAGACTTTCTCCAAATTCGGTGTGTAGATAGTTTTCGATACACTTTCACACATGGGCTGCATGATATTTGACAAAATGTCTTCTATTTCATAATGTGTATTTTTTTTTATTTCTCCATAGCAAGCTCTCTTGCGGCCGCGAGAATGTTTTGATCTTTGCTTGAACCATTTTGTCTGCGTTGCCACTCCCAATTTACATAACATTCAATTTGCATAACAACAATGCTTCTCATTCGATCCGCTATTGTTGACAGTTTTCACATTAAAATTCAAACGTGTGTGTTGTTCAGCTGTTGGAATTTTCACAATTCATGTTCGCTTTCGTTGCAGTACTATAAATGAAACCAAAACGTGCAGGACTCTTATAACGTTTGATGCATACTTTAGTAAAACAATCAACGAGTCCCCACTACGTCAGCACCTCGGAGAGTCGGCGATGCAGACAAGACGAATATTCTGAGATTGATTTGCAAGCGGGAAGCTTATTAACCTAAGCACACTGATACCCAGCAACGCGGGTAACTCATTGCTAGTATACAATAACAGCAGTTATAGAATTTGGTAGTCTTGCGAAACAAATGCTTTTAGCTTATCAGGTACTGAATAAATGATGATTATGATGATTACGTTCTCAACAAATTAGATCAAAATATTTAGAAGATCTGGGAATCAACATTTGTCCCAAACAATAATTAAAGTATCTTGACATGAGTAGGGCAGAAATAATTATTTCCACAATATCTTTTAATAAATCATAGCTATTTAATGCCCATTATCATGTCAGCAGTTCCTCTTCATGTTTGAATTAATTTACTATCACAACACTTTTACAGAATAATACCATTCATTGAAAAAAAACTATTGAACGGTACAAGGAGACCCTCCACAGCATTAAAGGATTTGAGTTTGATATCCAAAATACAGTCCAAATAGGATTAATACCAATCAGACAAAACATTTACCTTTCATCTCTTTTCCAACAAGCATCATCAATTGGATGATAGTTACTTTTGTCAGGAGAATATTTCTCTTGTGTTACAGGCCCAGAATTATTAGATGATGTGGCTTGACCTAAACAAAAACAAAATCAATTGAAAAGTTAAACATCCCTCTCGAATTTGACAAGTTGAAGTGGTTTAACAAGATATAGTTTGATTAGTGATGGCTGAGATCATACCAAAGAATCCTTTCTTGGAAGGTGATTGTTTTTCTTCCTTGGGCTGCTCTGACGTTTTCGCAGGAGAGGGTTGAGAATTTGCAGCTTGCGGCTGAAAAAATGATCAAAAGTCAATATATGTTGAATACAGTAAACCCTGTGTACAATGGCTAAGAAAGTAAGAGAATGGAGAATGTTGCCACTATAGAGAGGTAACCTTTATGCAGAGGTTGAATTTAATAGAAAAGTAAAGTTTTGTAAAAATATGAAATGACCATTATAGACAGGTGGCTGCTCTATATGTGACAATGGACAATTATTCACAATAAGGTTATTTGACTTTTGAGATGAGTGATCCTGATAAGTTTGACTATAGAGTAGAAAATAATTAATTTGAAGGTTAGAGTATGAAAGTTTCATTTCCTTTCAGATAATCGCAATTGCTTATAAATACAGTGAAGCATGAGGACAAAGGGCATGCTCTAAACCAGGTAGCTGTCTATAAATAGTCAATGCATAATATTAGAAGAGTTATTTGGGGACTACATTAGATTTAGTAAACAATTAAAATTAGCTGATTGACGGTTAGCTAGCTATGGAGCCATGTTGTCTGCAGTCTATGTGTAGGCTAGGTGACTTTACTCAGTTCATATTACCAGCAAACCTGACGTCAAGAGGGTTCATAGTGACAGGCTCTTAGCAACGGATTTGGATAGTGCAAAGGCGATTCACGTGATAGTACTTTTCTAGTATTGCTACAGTCATTCAGTAACGAGGTAATGTTAAGGCAGGAAAAAGAACAATACTTTAGGTAGGAAACGGTGTATGGTTTTTCTGAGGATGCTCACGTGCTAACCTTATATAGGGAATTATGCCGTGAGCAGATAAAGTCAACGCTTAATATCCAAGGTAAGAAAGTATTGATTTCATCGTTTTTTAGAAAGTTGCTAGCTACAGTACGGTATACGCTATAAATTGAGTCTAGTTAAAATGCCTCGACAAACAAGGAATAGCCAAGACGCTAGCTCTAATTCGCCACCCACCCTATTCCCACAAAAGGTATGGTCAATCTATAGTATCATCTTATATTCTAATATTATCTATCAATTTTCCACTGACTATCAGTGTGACTGGTGCTTGGGGTGGTGACAGGATTGCTAACTGCTCCCATGTAATTATTTTATTCATATTCCTCCCACCATCCAAGCACCAACACCAAAAACGCATCAATATGATGAGTTTGATTATACTCAATTTAGCCTATATAGGATGATCACTGCTTGATGTTGGTCAATATTTTCCAATCCTGTATCTGGTTATTAAATCTTAAATACACTGTTTTTACTGTAGTTTGAATTCAAATGACAACAAACTGAGCTGCTTTTCTAGAAAATCAAAGAAAGGTACTTTTTCAGCTACATTAATGGTCTACTTTATGTTACAAGTTTTTGAAGTAGAATTGTAGCTCTTTCACCGTAACTCTCACTCGTTCACACTTATAACAGCTTTATAATGCAAAATGAGTATCATCAATTAAAAAAAAAACGCTTTTCCTTTCATAAAATTTATAATTAGATGGAACTTTACTTTCATACTCTAGCTATAAATTGAATCTGATTTGTTCTCAGTTTGGAAATTATTTTGTTTGTTGCAAAAAGTGTTAGGTAAAGGGGTCTTGGAGATTTCAAGAGAATACTGTCAACAACAATCACTGAGACAGTTCATAACAATCACTAATATTGCAATCCATTTGCAACATACAGTGATACAAAACTGATCCAAATCATGACATCACCCACCTCATCCATTTTTGTATCAAGTCCATCAACGTCTGGCTCTTTGACATCTTCTGTCGGTTTCTCAATTTCATTTTCCTAAACATGACAATAATTTTGAATCACAACTTTAATCCTACATGTAATCCCATTCTACCAGTTTAGGATCACACAGCCTTCAGAACAATACAACATCTTCTGCATGAGTTGAACTTCTTTGAAAAAGGTCCAAGGATGATTGTCTATTGAAATTCATTATCACAATTTATCAGGCATGAGGATCAGGGTCACCCAAACCTGATGAAAATGCAGTAAGACTTTGAAAAAATATTACTAAAATTTAATTTTAGGTGTATTTCTATAGTTAAGAAGCAAACCAAAAACAAGGAAATCTGCCTTTCTTGTGCCTAGTTAATAGGATGCTATCTTAACAACTGTTGCTTGTGATTCAAATTACAGTACATTCCTTGATTTCAGTCACGTTTGGGGAGTTCTATTATTGTATCAGGGATTATTCCAGGATTTTTTTTCAAGTCCGCTTTCCCCCACAAGATTGAGTTTACAAGGGAAATTTTAGGGGGCAAAAATTATTATTTTATGGTAATAATGTAGCAGAAGCAATAGTCAAATAATTTCACCTGTTTTACTATCTCTTTTTTAACTGATCCAGTACTTTTACGAGCTGCAAAGACACAAACACAGAAAAACTATGTAGCTGTTACATAATCATTCTGCATCTTAACAAAATACAGTAGTCTATTTTGGTTAATGAGAGTGCTGATTGGATTGCAATCTATGGCTCTGTCAAGCACTTTTAATATCTATATACCAAGCTCTCATTTCTTGGATTAGCTTTTTACGTAAGTCTTTTTTTCATGGCCTCCCTTTTCACAGAAGACGACAGGTCATGATGCTGGCCTAGCCAACGGCACATCGCTTGAAACTTTAGTATTTAATTGGATTTTTGAGCATTAAATATCAATCATAATATGTTGGTTTTTATTGCATTTACAACAACTAGTTACCTCTTACATTGCGTAGTGGATCTCTTTGCTTTGAGTGATAATGCTACATGTTTATTGATTGATCTCAGAATGAAATGTGAAGATTACTACTGTATTTGTATATTTCAATTTCATGGCCATTGAATAAAAAACCACCCTATCAAAATCTTGAGCAAAAGTTGAATCTCCTCGAAATGCAGTAACGGTAGATGCTTATTACCCGATTTGTAGCACTGCAGACCGATGGGACAGATTTAACAAAGGAAAAATGTGTTTCAATGTAAGCACCAACATAAATACAGTTTCTGACAGCATAAAACATTTGGGATCATTCTGTGTTTCCGGATTAACAATTATCCATGCATTTTGCTACAAAACATCAACCATGTTAGCTTCAATTATGTTATATTTCAAACACTGCAGATGAATAAATACCCGTTTTTCTTTTGGGCGGATGGTAATCTTTGTCTACTGTTGGAGATTGAGATTTTGTGGTTGTTTTGTTGTCTTCTTTCTTTATTGGTGATGTTTGTTTCATCATTTTCTTTTTAGTAACATCTTTTTCTTCATCATCACTGTCTGAAATTTGTCTTTTCTTTTGTCTTCTTGAGGCTTTGACTGGTGAATCATCACTGAAAGTATTACATAAATATTGCCTTAATTGAGATAGGAAATTAGGAATTAGGAATGATGCATATTTGGAATATAAATAAGTCTATGAAAGTGATCACATTTGAATGAACTGATGCATTGTTGTCTTTGTGTAAAACACTCAAATAAAAGTATTTATTGTGTTATGTGCTACAAATAATACAGACTAGAATTACAGGCCTGTAGCTCCGGCTATAAATAAAACATATTCTTGCTAGTTTGCTTGCTTTCTTTCAAATTAGAAAACCTGGGTAGCTCAAATGGCAGTTGAGAAAAACTAAGTTGATATATGCTAGAATTTCAGCTGGAAGCAATTAGCTAGCTGCTACAAATTGCCCATTTAGAACTCTAAAAGGTATACCATTATTTGTTCTGGAAATATGTCATGAATTCATAAAAAATTATCTGACCGCTTATGTGTCGATTAAGTATCAGACTCTCAATATTTTTGACTCTAATTTTAGCCTACAGAAACAAGGATTGGTAAGAAATTAGCCTGGGAATAGAAACGATTGAAGCACGATATAGTGAAACCTGTATATAACAAGCAGTTATGAGAGGCAGATAAATTGACCACTATATGCAGGTGACCTTTATATACAGGGTTGATTCTATAGAAAATACTTTTTTAGACATTTTGACAGTGACCATTATAAACAGGTGGCCGCTTTACAGAGGTGACCGTTATAACAGGTTTGACTGTAGTAACTTGATTAAAAAATGAAGCCTAAATAAGGAAGTAACTAAATTATTATTTTGAAACTTCTGTTAGATATGTGAATTCTTATTATTAATTAGTAAAAAAGAAACAAACATTAAAAGAGCACCTGAAGGATCTTTTAACGCTAATTTCACCAACGCAATGACGGGAAAATGCCAACATTGAATAAGGACAGTATTGAAATAAAGAGATTTTACGATGAAATGAGTTTTGAGCAATTGGTGTTGTAAGGTGTAATGGAGACAGAAAGTTACATCTTATAAATCTTGTCATTTCTATGAGAAACCAAAAGGATCTTTATTAAATCCAATTTATGAACATTCAAATCAGACATATTTCTATTCACTTCTGGAAGAATATCAGAGGCTCAAATTTTATTTTATTTCTTTCTCCTCAAGCAATTTAGATGTGAACAGAATGTGCATGGTCTTACAGCTCTTTGTTAGGAGCAACTTGCACTAGAAAGTTATAAAGTATAGCTCTTTCCCTTTAGTGAAGCGATACATTATAAGCGGTTTCATTAATCTTAATATTACAACTTTCAAATGTTTTCAAAATCCAATACCTGAGACATTATCAAACAAATCAATTACTCTTTCTTCTTTTTATTCTTAGAATCAAAAGGAGAAATATCTTTAACCTAGAGTAAATTGGATTCTACTTTTGATCACTCAGCAACTAATTTCAAAGAAGATGCATTGTTAATAATGGTATTAGAAAAGTTAATGACAACTTAAATTTCAAAGATTAATAATGGTTTTTAACTGTACTGCTACATGAAACATAACAGAGATAAAATTCTCCTATCTCAACAAATGATCACCAGTAAAATTAAGATATATCTTAATAAATAAATAAAATTCAATAGAAATAAGGCCTACGAAGCATAAACTTGTTTCAAACCTTTTGTTTGTAGTTGCAGCATCTTCTTCAATGCCATTATTTTCTGTTGATGTTGTTTCTTTCTTTGCTGTTTGTTTTGGGCCGAAAAATGATCTGCAAAAACATTTAACCATCTGTGGACTGCATTGAAGTCATTTTGCATTTAGAGATATTCAATTATTTGCAATGTAATACTAATTACCTAAGTCAGATATGAGGCTTTATGTTAACCCCCCCCGTGTCAGAATCAACAATTGTGACAAATTTCCAAAATTCATTGTATTACATTTTCTACTGGGGAATATAATAGGCTAGGCTATTCAATTCTCTAAACGATTATCAATATTAGATATTGGGCCCGCACGACACATATTTCAATCAGGCCACACTACGAGTGTAGGCCTATATTTGAAGCAAGTTTTAGGGTGTTCATGTACTTTCACTCCAGGTTGAAAAGAATCCATGGTCCGCATGGGGAATGCATTCCCTGTGCAGTCTAGGAAGAAATAGTCTGTTCCGCACATTCTGACCAAAAATAGCAGAAATCTGCAATAAAAATCTATGAATCTGCACAATTTGACCAAATTCTGCACAAATTTACTCTTTTTATTATTGCTCAATTTCTAGGAGTCAAACACAGCATTTCCCGCGCACTTGGTAAACTTTGGAACCTGGCTCTCACTCTGGTTCTTGTGGCCTTGGTGCACCAAAGACGTTGTTCAAATGTGTAATACTCTGCAATTTTGCGAGGGACGAGGTATTTAATTTTAAAATCGGTAAATGTTCAGCATCAACAGTCAACTGAATTTCATATTTTTCATTACTTGCTAAAATGCCGTGCAGGCAGGGTAATGGATTTGGGGTTGTATAGGCACTTGGAATTTAGTAAGAA
The DNA here is from genome assembly GCA_025505365.1 of Haliclystus inabai. Taxonomy (NCBI): domain Eukaryota; kingdom Metazoa; phylum Cnidaria; class Staurozoa; order Stauromedusae; family Haliclystidae; genus Haliclystus; species Haliclystus inabai. The sequence continues at coordinate 801 of JANVCG010028984.1, read as the reverse complement.
TGTGCGAGTCTTGAGCAGTGAAAGGGATTTTAAGCCTAACTCTGAGAGATAACCGAGGTGAAAGGAGCTCAAGACATACAAAAGCCACAAAATCAAGCCACAATTCACATTCACAAGGATTTAATCTGCACTGCAAGGATGCATGCGATCAATGCCTTGTACATTAAGACAACCAATTAGATCAAAACTTACGCAATTGAACGTTGAGGCATTGCAGAGATCGTTTGAGATAAGTTGAGCTTTACAATACTTGAAAACTTGACAAAAGGTAAATATTAAACTGTGTAACAACTTTTTTACTCCATTTTGTTTTCTTTTCCCGCCGATTTCGAGGTAGCCTCGTACCAGGACAAAGCATTGAATGGATTGATCGTCTTCGTAATGTGGATTTCAATCGGGAGATGGACTGATGTTTCTTCAATACTGTAGTTTGGATATCCTTCCATAGTAAATAAAATGGAGGAGCATAATAGGAGCCCTTGATTGATGATTGCCTGCTAATTACAAATAGGAAAAAATTGAAAAAGCTATAAGAAAGATGTGATAGGAATGCAACTAAATTAGCAAAATTCTTTCAATCTAGATTATAATTGGATGCAATTCCAAACACGATTTGATTTGATATAATTTATCAACGTCTTATGTTTATACCCAGATAAAGAATGTTTTCACTCTGCTTGCATACAGCCTTGAATAAATAAAATCACATAAAAATGAATACATATGTACGGTGGCCCACAACGGTCACTTGCTGCAATTAAAAAGTGTTGCTGCATTAACTTTAGATCCCTGCAACAATTA
>JANVCG010028951.1:0-10870 GCA_025505365.1 Haliclystus inabai | reverse complement strand
TGGTCACACCCCATAAGTTGATATGTGGAGTCACTCCCCTCCAATCGGCTAAAGAATATACATCAAATTTGAAATCAGGCTGTAGTTGTCAAACATTTTCAAATAACGCTGTTGGTCATTTGGAATCTCTAGCTGTGAATATCACAAACAGTAACTGTTGTATCCAAAAGCCGGGTTCATGTAAACAACTTCTTATGCATATAAACTAGCATAAACCATTGTATGGGATTTTGTTCATCCCCCGACCTCCCACGGTCCCGGGCTTGATTTCTCTGCATATAGTCTTAACCTTGAAACTTGGGCTAGTAAATAGCACTCTGAGAATCCTTTGAAACAAAAGTCGATTTTGTCAAATAGCTCCCACTGTAAGATGCTCTAGACATCTTCTTCGGTCGATCTACGGGGTTCGGTCTAACAAGTTGAATGTTAAAATCGTTCAATTGTTCACAAAATAAAAAAGCTTTTGAAGTGGTATTTAACGCAGATTACAAGGGCCTACAAGTATAAAAGAGAGGCTATAAGCTACTCTAAATGGGGTCATATGATTTAAATAGAGATGAAAGTTTGTGTAGCTTTTTGTAAGGCAATAAAAGATTCTTTGCGGGGCATTATTTTACTTCCATAAGTCTTTCAGGGTTTTCGAAAAGCATAGAAACTGTTCGGTTGTAACAATTGCTACTCTGGATTCTCGTTTATATCATTCATTTTCATTGAAATTCTGGTTTCACGCTTTGATAAAGAGCAATATTTAGATGATTGTTCTATTGAAAATAATCTACGGTGTAACAGTTTCAAAAAATGTCTGGTAAAAGAAAACATATTTGTTGTAAGAAATAAGGTGGTCTGAATATTTACGATTTCACAATTCACTCATTGTAATCTTTGTCAGACCCGTTACGTAGAACTGTTTCATATAAGCCAATGTTTACACGAGGAATGCAGTTCACTTTAAAGACGGATTACTAGGGTTTTGGTAATTATAATAGAGAGTTAATCAGATATTATCGCAAACGATTTGAGTAAATATAAAAATTTATTTTCTCACGTGTTTTATTAAGCTTGCTCAAATGTTAACAAATGATCCGATTGATTGGTTATGATCCGATATCTCAATGCCCTTAAAAAAAAGCAATCTGTGTTCAATTTTATTATTAAAAAAGACCAAAGGTAGAAACAACTATATAAAGGATAAACTCTTCTCGAATGATCCCGCTACTAAACTATAATAGCAGTAATATTCCTCAAAATTTACATGCTTGATTGAAATCAAGTTTCAGGTGCTGTTAATTAAAACTTATAAACCATTACTTGCAGTTTTTTCCCTTCTACAAAATTTACGCAAAGATAGAATTTTGAAGCGCAAGGCATTTGTGATAAGAAAAAAAGTTTTATGGAGCTTGGCGTATCTTTTACTTTGCTCGGAACGGAAAAAAGGTTCCAGTAATCATTATCTTTGGATTAGGCTAAACAAATGTTAATTTTTGATCATGTAGGAATCACACTCTGTTCTTAGTACCTGCCACTTCTAAATGAATTACAATTTCTCTGAAGCGATTCCGGAGATTTGAATTAAGAAAATTTTCTGTTGGTGTCTGAATAAGCGATCCAAATTGTATAGGGGTGAGAGGTGCACTCTGTCATATTTCCCGAAATCCGATCACGGATACAATCTTACCAGTAGAACTTTTACTCTAACGCTGAATCCTAAACAAGTGGAAAACTTGACTCCGAATCCGAATCAATTCGGCGAACTGTTAATTAATCCAAAAATGTAGATAGTTTGAAAATCTTTGAGGTGATTTCAAGCAATTTAGTACGTGTTTCGCTTTGGGAAAAACCAGGTTACGGTTTTACCAGAGAAATTCTAATACATTTCAATTACTACATTAGAATAGCTTTGAGAAAAATTTCACCTCCATCTCATCCTCTTTGTGAAATTCATATTAAAGTCCAATAGGGTTCCGTTTCAAATATGAAACGTCCTACTGGAATGAGAGTTTGACTATGGCGTATGTTGTCGCCTGGGCGGAGCGTGTCAATCGTTCCAATTCTAATGTGGCTTTAAGGGACTTCATTTTCCATTAGGCAAGCAATAGTTAAATGATGGCAGGCAAAATATGGTCGTCATTTGCACTGCTTCGCATAAAAAAGTCTAGTTTACTGAACGAGACTCTTTTCACAGAGTCACTCAATAAGACGACCACGCTCAAAGAAAACTGATTATCGCTGTTTCGCAAAATATCATAGTGTGTTCGACGTTCCCTAATGAATTACACAAATAATGCCCTAGGCTACAGTACTTGAAAATACGTTACATTCGGGTTTAATGGTTTCGAACAATGGTCCCCTTCCTTTTTCTATTGAGTGTATAGAATCCTACATTTGAGTTCAGTTTTATTGGTCACTAATACATCATTCGATTCTCGCTCATACATTTACAATTAGATACAACTCACACGTAGCTGATCTCATACCTATGTAGCAAGGCTCATACTAGTTAAGTGAATTGAACCCAAGATTTTGAATGAAGTTATCACAATCAGCTTGAGATTTCATGATATTTCGGATCCAATTCAAGATACTGGATACAGTAATTGGGATCATTCATCACTCCGATCTCGTGATCTGTTTCAAAAACAATCATTGAGAGGTTAAACGGTGGTGACAAGAGTGTTCTTTGCAAGAAAACAGCTTAATAAAGCACTGTTAAACGTTTTATTCATCGAACAAAACCGCATCTCTTGTTAATACGCAGAAGACTGATACACTGTCGACGAATGACTGCCTTTCTTTGCAGCCGCTTGCGGTCAGCCAAAAACGCCGCCGTAACCCCCACTGACATAAAGCGGTATATTCTACAAATATCAGTTGGATTATAGTATGGCCTATTGGCCTTTCGTTGCTGATTCAATGACTGCAGGTAATAAATAGATCACCCATATAGACTTCACAGGGGACAGTACTCCCTGTCTCCTTGTGATTCAAAATGCTGTGAATCCCGCACTTCAGGACCCGTAGCCAAACACCTTGTACTTCTACCTGTAGCTCCAGCATCTAGGCTACGTGTTGACAGAAGAACAGATAAACTGGTTAGACTCATACCCAACAAAAAATAGGGGGTAGGGGTTTCCGTAGAATTTCAGAAATTCACCTTATAACTTGGGAGGACATTTTGACATTACCTCAAAGAAGTTTGAAGGATATTGAGTATTTTTTTTCTTGCTCTAGTTGTAGAGAAATATACTAATTTATTCTTTGCTGGGTGACGACCTTTGGCTCCCGATCTTAGTGTCTGCAAGAGCTTGAAGTAATTGAAATCTAAATAATCTACTAGATTAAAAATTAATAGATATCAATTTATAAATCGTGTTAGTCTCTGGTGGAACAGTCTCCCAGAATCAATCTTTATATCAAAAACTTTACAAACATTTAAAAAACATCTCAATGAACACGATTTAAGAAAATAATTATAACATATTACAAGTGACTTTCTAACACCTCCGCATAAAAATTAGATATTTTAGGGAATGGTTATATTAATAATAACCAATTACATTTTTGTATCCAAATTGTAAATCTTGTAATTGTGGCAATATGTAAGTGGAAGCTCACATCCCTTTATTTGCCAGTCAAAATTTTGACCAATACACAACAAACAAACAAACAAACAAACAAGGTAAGCTTAGTCAAACTACTGTAGTATCAAGCTTGTCACAGAGGTGATAAAAATGTATTGAAATCGTTTGTGTGAAGAATGTGACCTATCGCAATGTCAAAATTTGAGTGGTGCATTTTATCACTATGTTATCATAACAAACATTAGGGAGAATGAATCTCTGAACAACTGGGCATTCTCATTGAAAACAGTGTGTCAATGGAGCAGAACCTACGACCAATGATGAGGTATAACCTCGATTTCAACCATGTTTCGAATCGGTTTTCACATTCGAATGTTAAACATAAATCTTGGCTCTTGAAGAGAAAATGATTTTGAGACAATTACATCTGAACTACAGGATATATTAGAAAGAAATTCTAGTCTCACGTCTAAACAAAAAAAATCGACTTTAGATTATCCTATTGAAAATATTACTGCCTGTCGGCAGATGTTTTGCTTATTAATTTATATTGGCTGCAGAGATTTCAAGATAAATATCAGAAGCGGTTTATCCATAAAAAATTATCGGCTTCCAATGGTTGGCAAATGTCGGAGTTCCCGGATCGAATTTTTTATTTCTATTGTTGCTATGGAAACCTCATTATGTCAATATTAACGCAGTTGATTGCATAAACCCATGGCAGCTAAACATCAATGAAAGGGAAATTTCTAGGTTATGGATAACAATAAAAGCAATTGCGATTACGAAAATAGCCTAAAGAATACCTATCTATTCTATTAATATCTAGAATTTCCCCATCGGTAATTGTAGACAAAAAACCTCAAACAATCAGTGTGGTAGATTGAACACATAAAAATTCCAATATTGTCTGTGATGTGTTCATGACAGCATGATGAAAGATAATATTTGACAAATGAATTGTTTGTTGTATTCTGAAGCGAAAATAAAACTTAACCGACAAAATGTTGTTATCGATTGTTTGAAGATAACGTTTTCATTATCAAAGTATCAAAATCACAAAACGTTTACGACTCACACCATCCTCTGGTAACAATTAAAACAATCCATCAAGATCAAATCAGCTTAAAATGTAGACAATGGAATCTAACAAACAAATAGGAATACAATGTACATAAAACAAAAGCAAAACTTACCCTAAATGTGTATCCCAAAATTTTCAATCCTTTACTGTAACGTGACAACTTGAAGATTCTGAAAACCCTTACAAGACGTAACACACGAAGAATTGACAAACTAGATACGTTGCTATTTGTTGAACTGAGAATTAGGGTAATATAAAACGGTAAAATAGCCACAACGTCAATAATATTCAATAGCTGGTATAAAAATTTCACTTTTTGTGGACTACTCAAAAATCGAACAAGATATTCCAGTGTAAACCAAGCAATGCAGACACATTCGATAAGATATAAAACTTTTTCGTGTTTTGGATTGACTTTTTGCACATAATCAATGGGGGAAGTCCCATTTGTTCCGTTGTAAACAGGCACACGGATTTTAAATTCTGGTAATGTCTCAACACAAAACATAACAATGGATAGAATAATAATCGTAACAGAAAACAGTGCTACAATTCTTGCGCCAAGTGATGTATCAGGATATTCGAATAATTCCCAAGCATGTCTTTGGTATTTATTCTTTGGTAAAACACGATCCATTTCACCAGGTGATGTTGGTGGCGAGTGGGCATCAGCTTCATCATCAAACCCAAAAAATCTCAGCTCAGCACAAAATATCCTTTCATCGATCGATGTTGGTTTTATTAATAAACCACTTTGACAATATGTTAAAATTGATGCAAAACATTTGCGATTACGATCAAAAAAATATTCTTTCTTTAATGGATCATAAAAATACTCGCGTTGTGGTGAAGCAAGAAGACAGTTGGGAGATTTCTTAACTGTACTTTCATAAGTTTCAAACCTTTTGCCGGATATATTAATAACAAGGCGCTTTCTCTCATCATCAGACGATTGTGTCACGGATCTCTGTCGTCGATCAATTACTGGTGGTACTTTTAATGTATCACCCATGATCCAAGCTAATGCAGATGCAAGGGCTTTCTTCGCACGTGGCCCAGTACTGGTACTGCAGTCTGACGATTGCAATGTTGATGAATCTAATGACGGCTTATTTTTCTGTTGTTGTGATTGATGCTTCAGTGATTTCGTGGAGCGGACCGTAAATATGTCGCGTTGCTCTACATGCGGCAAATGTTCATTAATTTGATCAATAGACTTTTGATTATGAGTTGTAATGTTTAGTTTTTCCAACGTCTGCCTGTTATTTGATTTGTTTTCCCTATTATCAAGTAGATTTGAAGGACAGGATTGTTTTGTATCTATGACATGCGAAGACAATTTCCCTGATGTACAGTTGCTGCCCCGTCGTTCCCCGTCATTAACGGTGTCGTTTGAAAGCCTGTTATTGTTCATATCGAAGTAGAAAACAGTTGTTTTATAAAAGAAATCACTGCATCGCTATTAAAAATCAATTGAAATACGTCAGCATGTCAAAAATTTCCATTTTTGAATAGACTACACATGACGAGTTATCCTTAATTTTCGATTCATTCGTAAGATATTCCGCCTTACTATTTTCAATGATAAATCTTCAAGGTTGAATTCTCCACTTTAGAACTCAGAGGTACAAGGTCCTTCCAAAAAATTAGTAGAAATACTCTTTCATCAATGTAAAAACCAGCATCGAATGTGCAAAATGTGGAAAATAGATAACCAGCTTTATCTTGTTATTCTACAATAAAAATAACAAATTGCATAATAAGTATCTTCTAATTTCCAATTCAATTATCTCTCCAAAATGGGTACATAGCCAGCTACCATAAATTTGAAATTTAAAAATTCCAATCTTCATCGATTCTTCTTTACCAAGAGTAAGAGCCAGTGAGAGGAAATTTTTACAACAAAGTTTATGTTTCACTATAAATCATGCCTTAGTCAAATGCAGTCCTCCCTCATATGACATTACGATTTAAATTTTAAATACCTTTTAAACCTTTTAAACGTCAAATTAATCTCTTTGTTTCTAAATGAAAGGCTAATTTCATCGACAAGGCAGACAATTTAATAATCTAAACAATAGGAAGTTTTAACATGAAATCATCTCAGATCTATAAATTGATTTCACAGGAGAAAACAGCAAAAACAAGACAATGATTTATATAAAAACTTACATTAAAGTATCAATGCCAGTCACAGGTAGCACCCTATGGCGAATTTATCCTTTTTAATTCCAAACTAATACCTGTTACCAATCTATATCAATTTGTGGAGTCGTTAGAATTAAGGTCAGACAAACCGCAAATGAATTAGATTTGTGTTATGTCGCGAGATTTTCAAAAAAATACTCTTTCTATATTCGTAACAGTATTTGAATAAGCAAATGATGACAAAACAGGTCACCTAGATAAAACAAAGACTACTTCCTCTCTGAACTTCACTTTATTATTATATTAAATCAAATTCAATTAAAAAAAGACAGTTAAGCTTCTTCGTTCCATGATAATTCGATACTCCTTTATTCTGTGATTAACATTTTGTTCTTTAATAACATTCTAAAGATAGTTAAAATCAAATATTATATTTAAATATTTGAAAATATTTAGTTTACTGTGGAGATCAAGGAGTAAGGATTCACGCTAGCAGTTAATGAGGTCAAAGTGAATGGGGTAGTACCACAGGCAAGGTGGAGGACTGTATACAAAATGCTTTTTTATGTCAAACCGGAATTCTCCAGCTGCCAAAATGGCCCCCTTTGTAGTTACAAATATGTTCCACATGAAGTTCTAATAGGATCAGCAGGTTGACAGACAATCAAGGAATTACAACAAACTAACCATTTTTATGTATTTGTAGTACTGAAAAGCCAAACATTTGACTTGTTTTATTAAAGAAACCGGGCGACTTCAATCGTTTCTTTCAATACCCCCCTGGAATACCCAAATTGACGAAAATCTTCTTAATTTAGCAAAATACTGCAGTCTTGTTTCTAAAAAGATCCCAGTCTTTATACAGAAAAGCATTCGAGTATTTTTCTTTAATCGACAAGATCTTTATTGGCAATGCTTGCTCATGTTTGTCGCCAACACTCGCTAGAGTACGTGTAGCTTCACGTCACATTCGAGTATAATGTGCAGTTGTGCAGACTTAGATATAATGTTTTGGTACTAAATTAGATTTCGGGAATACTAATTTGGAGAAAAATATCTTGTGCTTTGTTTCTAGATTATGGAAGGAGTTAAATCTTTCTGCTAGAAACAAATAGGTATTTGTACAAATCTTTCATCTAAAAATATAGACAAAAAGCTCGTTTAAAATCAGTACATGTCCTCATGAAATACAATTGTATATTTCCTATATGGTGAAAAAGCTAAGCATGCAAATTGAATGGTAAAATGAACAGAAAAACTAATACACAACAAATGACATGTTCATCACTATGTGTAGGCCTGTGTAAGTTTAAAAACAATTATTTTCAAATGTTCAACATTATGATCGAAGTATATACAAACAAAGAACAACAATAATTGTCATAGCTGTAAACAGGAAATGAAAAATTAAATCATTGGAGTTGAACTATATGCACCTCTACTGTTATTTTGTGGAATAGAGTGACTTTGACTATACAAATCTAAAAAAGAAATAGTACATAATCACTCAAGTCAAAAGTGTTTCAAGGGATTGTAATTGCTAAGAAACCTTTCATAATTATTGATTACATGCACCAGCATATCAAATTTGTATACATTAAATTATCCACCGAGACAATACTTGGCAATACAATGAACTTTTATTTTCACTTTTTTTAAATAATCCAATGGAGAAATGATTTTAATTTCATCATCAATACATATCATGTATTGCATAGACACAGTAACATTTAAAACAAAAATTTTTGAAAATAAAAATAAATATTTTAAGATATTGCAATGATCGATATCACTTTTACTTTTACAATTTACAAATTTTCTCATTATAATTTTGATTCTTTAACAATTTATTGATAAGTTTCAAAAATAGCATTTGAATTTTTTCGCTTGGCGTAACTTGCGCTGATTATCAAGTGCAAAGTTATATCTTTAGCATACTATAATTCAAAATTTTTGCAACAATCTGAAGATTTCGACTATCCTAAAATGTAAAGCTAGGCTCAGGCTTTCGGAAACAATAATGCTGTGCTAAACCACACAATAGGCATACATTCGAATAAATTTATTGACTGAAAATCTCGTAATAAATCTTGCTCATTCTAAAAATTTGATCGGAAAATCTACATTGTTACAATAGCCTTCATAATTTCTTGAAAAATTTTGTCAGGTTAAATATTTATTTAGATTATATTATTGATCAATTGATTTAGTCTTTGCTCCAAAATTGAAGAACATAATTTTCTCTGTTGAAATATCCTCAGCTTAAAAATGTTTTGATACACTAACAAATTCAAATTTTGACAAACAATTTATTGAGAGAAAAACTGTAGCGAAATTAAAGTCACTTCAAGAGCGTGTCACAAAAAGGTTTTCTTCCAACAACCAACAAAAATAAAAAGCAGTATTGTTGGTGTATATAATTGAAGATAGTGTCTAAATTTCTAGAGGATCTCTCCCGCGTATGCATGTACTTCAAGTCATACCTGGATCACCTCAAACTTATTACTGGGTACTTATTGTAACACACAAATACACAATCAGCTGTATAATCTACGGTATTAAATGATGGAGACAATACGAACTTGGCAACACTACCTATCTTCTAGGGCCCTCTCCCGCTCTGTCATTTCTAGATATCTAGAGAGGATTGATATTGTACACAACTTATTCCTATTGCATGTAAGAGCGACAACGGAGTTTAAAAAGGATTGCAGCACATGCTGAAGCTCATTTTCTACTTCAATCCACTTTGCAGTCAGCCACACTAAAGATTATATCCATACAAACCAAAGGCGCGTATCCATATAGAGGCTCAAATATCTCAGTCGAGGCTCAGTTGATATCGCGGTTCAGCAGTTTACGAGTTTCTATTCTGCATAATAGCCTCTTGCGCAACCCATAACTCTGTCCTAGAGATAGTGTTACTTCAATGAACTTGATTTGTGTTGTGTGATTAGGAATGATGTGGAGACTATAGGAATTTAGATTTTTACAATAGTGTTTAGAGATAGTATTTCGACTTCTATATCTCATAGAAATATTCGAGGCTTCAATTCTTGCTGTATGAAGATTGCGTTACAGCGTAAAATCTGAGTTCTTGTGAAAAATACGTCTTTTCTGATGCTTTTACAATCAAAACGATTATGATTAATTATGGTAAGATAAATTCTATACATAACGATAATTTAAAACTTATGAATTTAATTTTTCTTCATAATTTGGGAGCACTTAACTGTTTACTGTTCCACTGAGTTTCAATTTCGGGAGAGTCTGCCAGTAGGCTACTGAAACTACAGCATCAAGGGTCGTTCCCCTCTTTGATACAACAGTAACTGTTTGCTTAAGGAGAATTCAGATATGATCACTTTTCGATTTAGCTTGACATTTATCTCTTCTGAGAAAATGCCTGGAGAGATGAGAAGAGGAATACGTTTAATGTAGGGATGTTGGAAGTGGAGGGTATATTGTAGAGTATTAATGTTCTGAGATTGGGCAGGTATAATTATTGGTACACCTATGCAGTAATAGAACAGTGTTTGATTTCCGTTTGGTTATTAAGCAATGATCAGTTTAATTGGAAACTGAGTTGAAGTGATGGGAACGGAAAGAGAGGTCACGATTAATTAGCCTAATAGTGATAACAGTATTTGTAAATTGACATATCTTCAAAATAAATATACAAAGGCTCGTTATAAGACGATTTCTAAGAAGCAAGTAAAAAAATATTTGTAGCTACGCATGCATGCAATATTGGTTTCACATCACAGATGAGAACAGGTACACGAATGATTTCTAGTCAATAGCAAAACAGTTGTCATTCCCTTCAGGGTAAAAAAGTAGGAGGTACTGTGTGAAACCGTTTTGTTTAGTTACTATGGTAACATTGTTTATTTGTAATGATATTATACACGGATGATAGAGTTAAAATCTATGATTATTTCACTGATATCGGCTCCTAAAATGACATACAGCTCCAGGTTATGTCAATTAAAATACTGTTAAAAATGGGATGTCTCTACGAGCACGTTTGGAACTTCGAAATTTTCAATATGATAAAAAA
>JANVCG010028918.1:0-10881 GCA_025505365.1 Haliclystus inabai | reverse complement strand
GTAATCAAAAAGAGGCTGCGTGCGCAATTGAGGCTAACAATAAAATATCAAGAATAATCGACATCAAAACTATCAAAATACATGATCAATTTGATTTATTCCAAATCAAAACAAGAATAATGCTGATGGAAAAGACAAAAATGTTACAACAAAGATGAGAAACAACACCATAAAGCTCTGTTGTGCTAATGTCATTATTTATATGCTAAAAGCAGTCCTCAATAGGGCCGTTTTAAGACAGGCTGGCAGAGGCACACTAGGCACGTGCCTACAGCCCAAGCTCAAATAGGCCCTTTCTCAACAAGAACAAAAATAGTCAACACGTAAAAAAATTCCAAAACAATTTAGAGTTAGCATGTGTCCCTCAACTATTATCATCTATCCATTCAAGTGACTTTTATAAAGAGGAGAAAGAATGGCATAAATCTTTTGCGCCATTGGCGCCCGACATTAAAAAACTAGAAGTCTATCAACCTTACCACTTCAAGGATCAATATTGTTAAAATCAATGCTTTATGTTTCTGTGACTATTGTCGGGAATATGAAATGCTAGCTCAATCTTTTTATCTTTCATACAAATTATAATTATAAATCAAAATCAAATGGGAGGAAAAGCTATTTATTGAAAAACTAGGCCCTTAAAACTGAAGTGCCTAGAGCCCGAAATATCATAAAACGGCCCTGGTCCTCAATGCAGAAAAGGAACCGATTACCGTGTCACTCTAGGGACAGGCAGGGGTGTCTAATAAAATGTGCTACATGCAATGTGCGTTACAAAGATAACACTTATTCCTCAGTAAAGATTATTATGACAGAAACCAGAGAAGGTATGTTACAAATAGCTACCTGCCTTAAAAGGAGAGTTTATATTTGGTAAGGAATGAAATCATCGAAAATCTGGCCCAGGTTGAGCCATATAAAGGAACATTTCTTTTGTCTGAATGCCCTATTTACCTAAGTTCTTTAAAGGTAACAAATTACTTGTCAGATTGCAAGATTAATTGATTAGTCAGAAGCAGAAAACAAAAGATAAGGTTGATTTAACACTACTTTACCTGTTTAATGTTTCGCTCACTTGCACTAGCTCAGACTCCGCATAGAACCAAATTCCAATAATTTGTGCTACAACAAATAAAAAAGATGATTTAGTGATATTATTTTGTGTAGTGTATTTTACTGTAGGCCTATTTTGTGTAGTGTATTTTACTGTAGGCCTAACATCATCACCATCATCATTTATTCAGTATTACCTGATAAACATAGAATGTTTTTTTTATCAGAAACGATTTGAAATAACAGCTATTTATAATTACTTCATTATTTACATTAGACCTAATTTTTTGTCAAGTTTTTAAAGCTGTTCAAATTAGAAGCAAATTTGATCTTGCTTGGCAGACGATTCCAGTCACGAGCACCAGTAGCTTGGAAAGCGTAGTGATGGTGCTAACCAGCCAAGGAGTTTTGCCAGGAAAATAATAATGTTCTTGATTAGTGCGTGTGTGCCTTGGTAAGAATTTTTAAATGTGCTTTACTGTCACAAAGGTTTATTCATTTTTAAACCAGTGTGTTCAATTTGGGCATCAAAATCGAGAATGTTATTGACTAAGATTGTTAATTATTATAAAGTTTTCAGTTAACCCAAGGATTGCTGTTTCACCTTAATATTTAATGAAGTCCTCATTCTTATGAAATCTTTTTATCTCCAATAATCATCTATTAGGTTTTGTTATTACTCAAACTTAATTTTTTAGAAGATAGCCAGTTGTATTTCACAATCAGACTGGAGCTTCAATTGAGCATTTTAATACATTTGTTGGAACTATAGAGCAAAGCATTGTCTGCCTGTAGATTAACTTGGTAGTTGAGAAATCAGCTAGAAATATCATCAATATAAATTAGAATTACAAGTGGACCAAGTATCGATCCCTGAGAAACTCCTGTAGTAACAATAATTGGAAGATGATTTGATGTCATTACTTTAACCAAGATGCTTTTGTTCAGTTAGGTTCAATGTATCAAAAAAATCAGCATTACAAAAGTATATATCAATTCAGCTACAGTTTGTGAAGAAAGAATACACAGTCAAAGATAATCCCACAAAATCAACTCTCAGCTGAAATATAATTTTAAAGGGATATAATCTTTGTTCTTATCCTTACTGTATTGAGATTCTTAACATTTTTTTTATTCTAAAAAGCAATTAAAATGTGATTCTGGTTGCAATTTTTCACCTACATGGTTTAAAAAAGAAAAAATTATCATAAAATGAAATAATGTTCAATTTCACTTAATTTTGAGTAGCAGTAAATTATTATTTTGGCACAACGCTATTAGGCTACAGGGAAGAGAATGCTCTTAAAGTTGAAACTGCACTTCTGGCTATTCTATGACTTTTGATTTAGCATAAATTGAGTTATTAGTGGTAGGCTTATATAATTTCAAGTCTGCCGTAGAGTACTTACACTGTGTTGCTCGGCATAAGAGGAATGGTGACTTTGCTTGAAATTCCATTTGGGGAAGAATATTGTAAACGATATTCTCCTTTCTTAAACGATTCATTATAAATACAGCAAGGTGAGGTTCGACTGCTCGGGAATAGACAAAAAGTGACCCTTCAATTTCACTCTTTTCCTAGAGAATAAGAACAAAACAGAAATTCAAATAAGAAACTTCAGTACTGAACTGAAATTTGTAGGATTGGTGGTAATTCTACGTGATATTACTTCCAATACTAAGCTCCCAGTATTCCGAGCTCAATTTGAAATACTGAGCTTAAAATCGATGAGCTTTATTTTGCTCACTTTGACATAGCTCAGCAACCAACCTACCTAACTAAAGTGGCAAAATAATTAAAAGTGGACATATTCACAACAGAAGAGAAATGCTTCGTAATACTGACCAATAGCTTAATGGAAACTCTAGAGTAGTGTCAGTCTGGGTGGTGAGCGCAGAGCTGTGAGTCAGACCAAAGAAACTTATAGATAAGTGCATCGATAGCATGATTTCAATACAGAAATTAAATAACGGGATGATATCATAGTTTAAACTTCAATAGTTTGTATGTAATTCCATTGGAAGTGGATTCTGATTTCACAATAGCCTAGCCTAATTCCAATCCTAAATGACTGAATCTTATCCATTTGATAATTCATAACCTTTCCTTGAGAAACTCTCAAATCTAATCTTACGTACCCATTCTCCGGCATGAGGATCAAAGGTGTAATGTGCAACTGATGATGCAGTAGCAATAATTCTATCAGCATTTCCATCTTGTTTCTTCAACACGGTTAAATTGATTGCTGCTTCGACATCGCGATTGTATTTGTCCGTCGCCATTTTGAAATAAAAGCCTTTGGAGAACATGACTCGTTTCCAAACTTTTGTTTGGTGCTCTAGTCAAGTTGAGGCTCTTTGCGATGGTTCAGAGATTTCCGAATCATCACTAAGGGCAGTATTCGTGGGGTTCATTTACGCCATTTACGTATCGCATTATTACTGCAAAACCGAACGTCTTTCTTATTTTACAAAGGAATAACACGATCTATGAATTGATCATTGTTGCACTTATCATAGTTAGCCTGCGTGCAGCAGACTCAATCCTTTTTGAAGAAAAATGTAAAAATGAAGCCGATTTTGAGATGGGGTTCGCAGTTTTAAAACTGCCAAGGTTCGTTGGATAATCTTCCCTCGTTAAGGCTTAGTTAGGAGCCCTCTGACATCTGAGTTAGAACTCCATTCATCAGTCATAAATATAATCTGTGAAAAAAATCGAAAAATTAAAATTTCTGGAAAGCGAGTTAGGCATTTTTAAGTATTTTCTGAGCTGTAATCAATTCATCTTAGCAAGCTCAATTTTATTTCAAGGACAAAAAAAATTGAATCAAAGATTATTATAGCCTGCGTGCAGACAGACTTTTTCCACGGTATAGTCTATACAACGGGACTATACAACGTGGACTATACAACGAGGAAAAGTCTGTCTGCACGCAGGCTAAGATTGTTAAAGCCACAGTTTGAAACGTTATACGCGCAAATCATGGGAAAATGAAATTCTCTCCTACACCCAGGCATATATGTAGATCACTCAAGGCATCCCAAAAGAATAGCTTCACTAGTTGCTAGAACGGAATGAGGTTCTGCGGCAAATAGATTTGCATAGACAATTAATCTTATTTTTTCGGGCACGTTGATATACCATTTATTGGTACGTCCTTGTTATCAGAAAGTAGACAAATGGCTTTGGAATCACTGAAGCATAACACATGATGCATTCAGAAGAAGTGAATCTGATGCTTATACCATCGATACAATGTTTCTATCCAAGTTCTCAAGGGTTATTTTCATTGGATATTGCAAAACATATTTCCAACATTTTCAATTTACGAATGTGTAAATCGTATTTGGATTTACTTAGGATTTACTGTTCAACTTCTTGAATCGATAATGGTATGACGTATATCCAAATCCAAAAATCAAATCAAAAACTCAAATAAGAATGAAAAAAAAAGAGACACATCTTACTCAATCCTCTGTCGCTTAACTGACTGAAGAAAAAAATACTTCTAAACCTCTCTATTTTGAGTCAATGGCAATTGCTGCTTTAAAGACGCTTTTAGTAGCTTTGTTCTGAATATATTGTAACAATGTTACTCTCAGTTTGCGGACCCCACACTCAGTATTCGACACATGAATTATACTGACTCTAAAATTTTATAGAATGTTTCATATCAAGTGCGATAAATTTTTTTTTAATTTCAGGTCGTCAGGTTGTTTACTTCACGTACAATTAAAAATTGCAGGGTGCATCATAATTAAGAATAAGTCTTATATGAAATTAAGTGTTTGATGTAGATGGGCTATTGGTTGAGCATTTCAAGTCTTTGGAAAGTCACAGCGTGAAACTAAGGAGAAAGAAAGGGTAGGCTACGTTTATTTGCCAAGCCAAGCCATTAGAGTATTTTACAAACGATTGGGCTCGTTTTTTCCTTATAGTAAAGAAAAATGATGAATATTCGGGTTTCAATCGCAATATTCACGGGAATTTTACTTGGAGTATCGTCTCAGCTCATCAGTGGTCCTGGAAACGGTAAGACTATGGGTTCTTAATAAAATGTATCTTCCATTTCTAATGCTCATTTCAAAAATCTTATCACCAATATTGTGATTTTATGCAAAACTAAATTAGAGCAAAGGGAAGCAATAAGTTGCAATATTTACAAGACTCTTGTACACAAATGCAAAATTAATTAGTATTTTATTGCATCAGTGTTAATATTTAAATATTTTGGAGAGTTGCCTCATTACCTTGCTTTTCATTTTCCAGACATTTATAACTTGAAAAAAAGTGTAGGGAAAGCGTTCATCGCATGTGCGTTTCTTCTGATTTTCTGTCTACATTAGTCGAGACGTAAGGAAACGTTGTTTTTCTACTGCCTGAGCCTTTTTACATAGCCTTTTGTTTTTGACGTTCCACTCTATAGGAGGGGGATTGTTGACTTATAGAGCCAAACGTGCCTTTCCTATTCAGTCTCAACAATTAAGTACACCTATAGCAGCATAGAAAGAAACAAACACCGAGATGCAAATTGCCTTTGAATGGATCTTCGTTTTAAAGGCTTAAAATATAATGGCAACCTTGGCACGTTTGAAACCTGGTGCGTTGTACACAAAGTATCTACACAAAGCTATACAAAAGCTATAATGCATTGATTTGATTTCAATGACAGCAATCCGAAACGAGGTCGAATTTGGCTTAGTGTCCTGCGATTTCTTGTAACCTTCGAAAGCTGAAATAGCTTGCTTAGATGACACCATTAGCTCAATTATAAACACCAATTGCATAATGTTCATTAAATTTGCTGGATATGCTTTAGTCCAGAACAAGCAATAATCAAAAGACGCGATGTGGCTTTATACTTGATCTTAACATAACATTTATATTTGACTTGTATCTTACAAATTCAAATTACAGCTATTCTTACTGTTTTATCTATACTATACTTAGTAAGTAACAAATCATTATGCATTATTGGGTAACTGACATTGACCAGAGCCAATCAAGATGCTTCTATAAGGTCCGGACGGAGGGCCACAGAATAAATTAAACCAATCAAACACTCACTGTCCCCTTTACCTAGTAATCAGTCTGAAAACTGTCAAACATTGAATCATTGATAACAGCAAACGAGTCTCAAGAGGCAAGATTGAACCACAGTTTAGATGTGAATCATGCCAAAAGTAGCTTTCATCGTTGGTTTGTTGATAACAAAACCTTATTGCACAAGCGGTGACCCGATGTGCAATTAAAAATTCTCCATTTGCAGTTAAGATTAGCAATAATGAATAGTAAATAAGCAATTGGAAGCTATTACTCACTTGTCGAAGGATGTGATGATAACTATACTGTAATTCTTATAAACCTTTGTAGTAAACAGAATCCTCTGCAAAAGATATTAATTCGATTTTCAACAAACGTTTGCCTTTGGACATTCAATGTCAATTGTCAAACGGGTTGTCAAAGTGCCTCCAATATTATATTTAATGGCTAATCGCTCTAATGAAAGATCTCTTCGATAATAAATTGCAAGAATCAGGGATAAACACTGTCAAAAACAACGTGCTAGAGAAGTCAAAGGAAAATATCGTTCAGTCGTAGCCTGCGGGCAGAAAAGACGTTTCTCAAGGAGTCTCCCTTAAGAAAAATCTTCTCTGAGGAGATTCCCTAAGAAAATATTTTAGTCTGGATATGGACTATTCAATTAAGGCAAATACAGGTTTGGAAGCGAAAACTTGAAAACTGCCCTACACTTTTCAAGTTGAGCCCCCAATGCACATCGGTCAGTTTTGTATCTTTAGGAATCCGTGACTATATCTTTGTAAATTTTCGAGCAAGATTAATTTGTCTTCTCTTGGATTTCTTCTATGCAGACACCCTAAAAAATTAATAAAGATATTGTATTAAGTCTTGTACATTGAAATGGGATAAGATTTACCAAAATCCTATTTGAAGACATTTTTAAGATATGCAGCAGTTTAACAATAATTTGTTCAAAATCTGTTCAATGCAATCTAAAACCCTATTTATCTTAATTTCACCTATCGAATTATTCATGAGATGAAGAAAAATGGTGTGGCTCAGCTTTACTGTATGGTCATAAGCTATCACATTGCTTTCAAATAGTTTTATTCAAATATGAGCAATCGTTAATTGACAGTAGCGCTGATAACTGACCAATTATCTTAATTCTCAGCACAAGGACAAATGAAATTCCTCTTCAAAACGTGTTACACTCATACATAACAGTACGTAATACCCTCATATTTGAAGATTGATGAATGATCCTATTTTATCATAATATTCCATGACAAAAATTTTACCAAGAACCACGATTAGGATTATGCTTAAGCGGATTGAGCCCAATAGTTAGTCTAGCTTTTTTGAGTATCGCACTGGGACTTTTCACACAAGAGGCTAGCCTGCGTACAGCCTCGACGTTTTTTTCTCAAACAATTTATTCCCATCGACTTATTCGTCGGGGCTGGTACGCAGGCTAACAAGAGGCTAGTTGAAACACTATGAATGCACAACATGATTCGATTATATCTTCAGGAAACTGTGAATCATGGAGCGAGTGGACTGACTGTTCTATCTCATGTGGTGGATCTGGATATCGTCTGCGTGCAAAGAAAAGATGTCTCATAGGCACATATGAAGTCGAGCACAGTGCTTGTGATTTCAAGGCATGCCCAGTGTACAGTTCATGGAGTAGTTGGGAAGTTGAAAGCACTTGCTTGACTAATGTGGCTAAACATCTAGATGAAACCCGTCGTCGACATTGCATTGTATCTAATTCATTGTGTAACGGTCAAACGGAAGAAAATCAGCAATCCAATTGCTACTGCTACTCCACAGCAGAATGCATTGTATTCAAATATCCTTACCAAGTTGTAGTTGACTTTTCTTTAACACTTAGAGGTAAAATGCACTTTCAGTTTTGAAGTGTTATGAATTAACTCCTTTAGCTACCTATTTATCTAATATAGATTATCGATAGCTGCATAAGTGAAAGCTTTGTAGAAGTGTGATCTTCAGCTTCTCCATTTTTAATATTTTGCTCCATCCAACTGTCACATGACTTTAGTAAGTTTTGGGCTATGTCTTCAACCTTACACCACAAAGACTTAACATTGCAGCTCACCAATCAAATGTTACTTCAGAATCAATAGTACGTCGATGTTTAATAGCAATTTTAGAAGTTCATTCATGTCGGCATACTTTTCATTCTCTCCAAATAGGAATTCAATTAAAATCTACTGGAACAGGAGTGATCGGTGATGAATACTGGAATTTGGATATACATCTAACTAACCTTGTTGGATTATCAGGAACAGCTACCTGTTTAGTATTCAAATTCAACTTGGTATCTGGCTCAAATGATTTCAAAATGTTTGTAACACCTCTCACTACTGATGGAGATAAGAGCAGTTTTCTATTACCTGAAACAGCTGTGTTCCCTCCAACGGATGGCACTGAATTCAAAACAAACCTATTCAACTTACCAGGAATGACAGAGGTGAGATCAATTATACTTAAACAAAGCCAAAATGAAGAATTAAACCCCACTATCCTACAAATGGCGATACTTACATTTAGACTATTTGCTTGCCCTTCATATAGCTTATTCAATTTCAAGAAGAAGTTAAAAATCTACCTAAGACAAAAGTAACTCAAATTTACAATATCTTTGTTTGGATGTCTGGTTTACGATAATCCTATACACTAATGAGTGAAATGGTGGCAGGGGCAACTTACCCATGGAAATAAAATCTTCTTTCAGATCAGTATAATATGTGAGACCCGAGAAACGCTTCAAAACAGCAACAAGAACGCTCAATGCATATTTCAAGCAGGATTCCTCCATGATGTTCGAGATAGTTAGGAGCTCGATAAGATCATGCGTGTAAGCTATTTTATGTATACAAACTACAGAGCATTACGTATCAATTTTTCATTCGCTTTCAAAGGTTTACATCGAAGTTTACGGCTCAGTTATAGGATCGGAATTTACCTTGGAAGACATAACTGTTGGTGATGACAACTGCTAGAATACGTGGCTCAATCTAGACTCCTGACATCAAGTAATTGATTCATAATTTTTGACTCTGTTATTGTTACCATAGCTCAAATGATCATGCCCTCTACTTCCAAAGAAACTTCAAATATTCTAGATGTCATTTGTAGAAGCTCTATGAACCCATCAAACATTTTCTCGCGTATTCAGCACAGAAGAGGCTCAAAACTTGTGATTGGCTCCATAACCAAGATTGATAAAACAACATACCTTATTATACTTATTGACATCTCATAACAACTATATAATTTACTAATGGTGTTTTAGAGATATTTTTCTACTTCAATTTGGTTCACTATCATACTAATTTTTTAACAAAACAATTATTATTGCGTTTTGTGTCATTTATAAAGAGAGAGAGAGCGTGTGGCATTAGTTTGTTTTTTAACTCTTAATCATAAAAGTGTCGGTCTGTATATTGTGAGCACAGGGAGCATTAGAATCTGCCACTGTTCATTGTGAGGAGTTATAGGGATATGAGACCAATGGAAAGCATACATTCAGAATGAAATTGAGCAATTATAATAGAAATTTTTAAGGTATGTTTCAGTAAAAAGATAGCTATTACTGCCCAAAGGTACAGGAAATTCAACTAAATATTCGCTACATTTCTCTCATGCCCTTCAATATCGCAAGTTGAGCAGCTTTATCAAGTATTATATGGAAACGCAAAGTGCTTTTGGTGTATTATTTCATTCGCGAGGGTTTCTCTCCTTTATCCTATACTGACTTTTAGTAAAACTCAACAACCCTTAGAACAAAGCCCAATTCATCTTAGAAATAACTATGATCGGTGTAATAACTCTTTAGTTTCAGCTATGCAAGATATTATAATGACCTAATGTATTGCAACTACACTATATATACTCCTTGTTAAACTTTTTTGGGAGCTGAAAACATTATCTTACCTTTTTGAAAACCAAACAAGTGTTATACAAAAAGTCAAAACTTGAAAAACTAATTACTTGCATATATCATTTAATGGCCATGAAGAGGACATAGGAACAGATAATAGGTTTTAGGACTGGAAATATCATCGAAAAATTTTTATCAGAAATCCATTTGAACGAGATTTTTGAGTAATTACAGTTTTGCTTTTGATTAATGGGATTGCGACACTGGTTTTGACCCTGAATCTTCGTACACGAAACACTAATTGCAACCCAACAGGTACTCCAATAGGCTTGTTAATTCTTAGCCTGCAAAAATAACCTAAAACGAAAGTCACTCGCTTATCTGCTCGTAAATTTCTGATATCTGCTTTCGTGTTCTCCTTACGTGTTTGTCGTGGTGATGTGATCAAACCCGTATATGATAACGGGATGACATGACAAGTATCCAATGTTTGATTGATTTTCAAATAACTGTATTCTATGAAGTCGGTTTATTCCCGATTATTTTTGGTTCGTATTGTGACAGTATTATATGACAGATATATTTATGAACGCCAAATATAAAATTGATTTTAATAATGATTCATTTTTTCTCTTATTGCCATTTTACTCATTGCTATTGAATAAATAATATGGAGGAGTTTTTAGGAAAAAAGCAAACACATCAACTCCAAGCCTCAAAGCGGTGAAAACCACAAGTAGACATGTGGTATATGAATACATTTAGAATATTAAAAAACATCAGAAGGGATAATTACGGTTTTATAGCTTTATTATGGCAATATCATCTTATACTCCTGTTGTATTTAAATCATTCAATATTTATTACTCGCTTGTCATTCGTTGTTGGCGTACGT